>JAECUM010017589.1:0-31347 GCA_016617855.1 Megalonaias nervosa
CGATTGTAGTTGTTGCCTAACAGAATCACGAACAGGTAGATATTTTTTAATTGCCTCTAGTCGCTCTCGAGCTAATTTAGCTGAGTGTGGTTCTTCAATACTCATTATTGATAATATCTATAATGGATGTTTAATTCACAGCAGCAGTAGAGCTGAACGACAAAAAATTGAGTGACCCGCGAGTAAACGAATCGCATAAAAATCTGAAAAAAAATACGTCAACAAAAAGTAACGGAAATGAGCTAACCCAAACGATTTATTATCCGTTTTTCAAACTATATGGTAATAATAAAAGTTAGGAGGTTCGGTTTATGTTATTGACCTTTTTTTTTCAGCTTCTGTAGGAACCTTTTTTTTTTATAAATAAGGTTTCAGCCAAGTGGTCTGTTCAGCTCTACTGCTGCTGTACAAATTTGATATAAAATTATATATTCGGTAAACAAATGTAAAATCTCAGAAAGAAAATTAGAGTTAAAATACGTACAAAAAAATACATTTTTTTCAAATGTCAGAAAGAGCTCGCGTTTGTTACGAGGACAATTCTAGACGATGAAATAGTGTTTGTCAATTTGAAAAGAAGAAAATGAGCTTAACAAGGCCTGTTTACGGTTGATTTACAGAGTTAGAAATATAGATGTCGGATGTACGATTTTATTCAATAAGTTGCCAAAACGTAAGCGGTGGTAGACTTTTAAGGATGAGTTTATCTGTATCATCATTGAAGAGTTTTGAAGGTTATGATCGAACTTCATTAGCTTAGGACTGACAAGAGATGACAAGAAGTTTAAAAAGGAATAAAACCATGCGTTATTAAAATGAATTGAAAATTAGCGGTGTACATAGATCATTCATTCAAAGCAATGAAGATTGTCAGAAAATTATTTTTTTCAGATTACACTCATGAGATGTGTAACAAAATAATGGAAAAAGTAGCATTGTTCATGTAATCGGAGACGTGGTTTTACACATTAACTCGTGGACATCCAATCGTGTCAAAGTCAAAGAGATGCATTAACCGCATTAAACTTTTGTTATGTTTATTATTGTTATGATTACCTATAATGTCTTCATATGTTTCACCTAGTATTAATTGATTTTCCTTACAAATGCATTCTTGTTACTCCGAGGATTTTTATGTTATGAGGATCTTTCAAAAACATTTATCCGTAGGTAATCGCTAAAGTATTTACTGATAACAAAATTTGAGTTAATTGTTTATAATGTTTTCAGGGGTATAAGAAACAAAATAAATATACATTGTGTGAGCATTTTCATTTTCTTTTCTGTTGATTTGCAGCTGGATACATAGTTGAAAATAATCTAATTCATAGCCCCTGCCATGCAATCTATTATCATTGTGTACTTCTCAAATTAAGCCAGCTGAAATGGTTATTAGTATAACAATCAAAGCACTTACGTTATTTTATTCAATTTGCTTTTGTTACTAATCAATGGTGTACTTTATAGTTTCTGTAAAATGTTGTATTACATGAAACCCTTGAGATGTACCATATCTGATAGACCGTACGGAGTCACTATGATTGTTTCATTTACTCAGCTGTGAAACGTTTCAGGATCACTTTATTTTCTTCTTTTGCGCGATATAAACATTCTTTAATCTTTTATGGGCGAACAAATTTGTGAGATTTGTTAAAGTCGTATTTAATGCTATGTCAAGAATTTTCTAAATAGTGATGTAGTCATCAAAGGTAGCAATTTGATTTTTATATTTACTGTTTTCTGATTAAGAAATTCATTCCAAAGTAATCTCGTTTGTACTGTGAGCAAATGTATTACACATTATCATCTTGGTTACCACCTTTTATCATTTTGTAATTTTATGTTACATCTGAAATCCTATTGAAGACTACAAGGATACAATGGAAAAAATGATCAGTTTGTATAGTAATCTAAAACGATTTACGCCCGCGTAAGGATATTTATGGAAGATGGGATTGGGTGTACAATTTCCCGCCAGATTTATCGGGTAACGCTTACAATTTAGTTATTGTAACTAATCCGGTAACGCGCTGTCAAGGGCCAATATATTTAAAGATTTTAATCACGTGTTCTGCCCAGCCAATCGCAATGCTTTCACACCGGATGCACGCGGAGGGATTCTCTCTGCTAGGGTCTTTGGCATCAGTTGAGCCAATTTCCTTCTAGGGTGCGGATGTGTTTTCTTTTTCTGTAGAAATTTTTCCCACCGCCACCCCGTCATACTTCCCTGTATATAATTATTATATGCTATCTTGTTGTTAATGATATGTGTGGGTGTATTTTGTTTTTCTCCATTTGTTCGGTTTTTAGGCGGTTGCATCCGCAGTAATCTCTTACAAGGTTATTCGGCTTCTATAGTCTCGTTGTTTTATAATGCCGCTCGTCTCAGTGTTTCATTTGTTAAGACCTTTACTTGATATATTTTTTTCGAACAGCTTTATTGCTGTAAATACATTGTTTAGGCTGAGTCTGCTTAGTATATAACATTCATGTTTACGGCGGTTGCAGCCTCAAAAAATTTCTGTATTATACGCTATGACTCATTGTTCAATTTCTTAGCAAGTTTACTCCATCGACTTTCTTCAAACAGCTATAAAAAAATTTTTAAAAAATTTGGTTCACTAATATCATTCATGTTCAATACAAAGTCACGAAAGTGGCCAGCATCAAACACAACGTTTGTCTTTGTTTTAATTATGTACCCATATACTTTGATTTTGTAATATTTGCACGACTTACTTAGGGAATTCTGTCTTTTCACCATCTTCCTTTCGACTCTATCGATGTCGGAAAGAGTAGGCTGGTGTATGCACATTTAATTTTACAATCTCATCCAACAAGTTAATAATATAGAACCCTGTGTTTTTATTCACTTTCTTTCTATCACTTGCACCCCTCTTCTACATGTGTAAGAAAACATGATGTAAATGTCCTTCCATACACAGCAAACAGTATATCTTCAGTATAATTGTTTCTTCATTACTCGCCCCTGATCACAATTTCACCAAATAATCTTTCATAATACCTTGTTTTTCAGTCCAATTTCTCCGACCGAATATAGGCAACCACAAATGTTTGGATGTCATAAAACGTATTAAGTTGTTTAACCTGAAAACATCATCGCATCCATAGTATATGGCAATGTCTTTCGTAATCGTTCTACCCTAATTGTTCATCAGAACGTTATTAGCATCTCCTTTACTTTTATATAAAACGACACGAAGAAACTACAATATTTGGACATTGTAAATTGTATTTTATTATAACGTCGCTCGGTATGCACGTGATAAAAGGATGTACAGTGAGATATTTAACGCCTTTGGGTATCATTTCCGTGGATCGTTCTCCTACTTGAGAGAAGCTACTTAATTTCGTCGACATCTTTACTGTTTATATGTAATTTGTTAACAATAAATATACAAACACTCATCACTGGTGTAAATAATATGCAATTATACTTCAACTGTTTATTAGAAAGCTGGTGGAAATCATGCAGCTTTAGCAGTCTTAGATTTTCATGCTCTGTATTATTTTCTGAGTTCGCATGTGCACTGGGACAAGTAGATACATATAAAGCAAAATATCATCCATATTCCTGATATATCTAGTAACCATCCCTTATTCTCTCGATCTTTCATTTATGTAATCCGATACCTTAACTGTTGTAATTTAACTCTTAAGTTTTTTTACTTTATGTCTTATTGTTTATATTCAATTCTTTTTATTAGATCTACCTAGATAATTTGAAAAGAAGGATTCTTCCTTCAAGTATCAGGGCGTTAGCTATTGCTTATCTAATTACTTCCGATGTTGTTACTATCCTAAGCTACAGTTGTTACTCTGTATATCTCGTGAAAAGTCGTTCTATTTAAATCAATACGATATCTTCTTTGTTTTTTAATCTAATGAATTAAATATTCTCACCTTCTAAATAATATGTATGCGTTTCTTTCAAAATATTATAATTAGACTTTCTGTCTCTTCATTCTTATGAGTTCATAACACCCCTAATCCAATGAAACATTCAATGTAAAAGCTAGAAGGAAATCATAACTTAATTGTCAGTTTTAAAGTTGCAATAAAGTGTTTAAAGATATGATCTTTTAATGTGAATGGCATATTATTATGGAGGGACAATATCCAAAACTGGAGAGTAAATTGCCAGATTGCAGATGCAGGGTACGCGTCTTAGGTTATTTCTCAACTTGACGGAAATATATAATCGATGTTCCACTCGATTTTGTCTGTGTAGACGGGTCGGCTTTGGCTTTCATTGCTATGCAATGCTGTGCGTTCATTTTTATTATGGAAAGTCAAACTAGGCCATTTGATAAAAATGAAGTGAAACGAAGACTTTGCATTCCAAACTTTGGGGCGCAAGAGGACGCTTCAAGTGTAGACAAAGGTGAAATAAATGTGATATCGAGAACAAAGCATACTAAATGACCACTTCATGGCAAGGAAAGATATAAATGTATATGATTCAGCAAGAATCTTCTAAGGTCAATTTAATTGTAAATTTGCTATTCGTCATTTCACGTCATGCACATTGTGACGTCATAATATCATTGATGCCAACACTTGCTGAATTGAAGGGATCCAAGTGTATATGTAAATAATCAGCAATGGGCCGCAGGTTTTACGGTATTTTCTTTCAACTGATATTTATGGAGACACAGTCTCGACAAATCGAGGCCACAGTTACTGGATCTCTTTGTTTTCTTCGTTTTACATTTATTATATTATGCAAAGGCAACAATCACGAACTGGTATCTTTTATTTCATGTCGATTGTACAAATTTTCTAAGTTTCCTACACTGAACAGGTGCGACAGGAACACTCTCGGCCTTTTCCGTTAAGTCGAGAAAGAAACCTCTGATGTAATTTGTCGCCACTGAGGACTATATTTCGAACTACTTCGCTCATATGGAACAATATGACAGCGAATGTAGACAAAGTCACACTCGTAACATTCTCGGCTTTGCTGTCGTAACACGTGTTGCACTCCGTCAGAGGCGAATCACCAAACACATCAAATCGATGTGTATTCCTACAACCACTTCCGAGCTAAAGTCAGGAACTGATGGAAATGAGTGAGTGATGTTCCGATCGTAATCAGGTGCTGGCATCACGAACTCGCTATGATGGAGAAGTCCAGACAACAGGGAGGGCATAAGCGACCGACTTTTGTACATTTCAGAACCAAGGATGAATGACGGGGTGAAGAGGGGCAAAGCGAATATGTGGCCTGTATAATAAATCTTCTGCAGTATAATTCATTACTTATAATTCATAACTTTACTAATCAAGACAAAGACATGGTTCCGGTAGGTGAAATCTCGTTCAGTTGACTTAAACCGTATCCAAAGCCTTGTACAAAATTCAAAACTCATTATTTTAAAAAAGCTGAATATTTATAATATTTGAGAAATTTCATTTGTCTAACTAAAATGGTTTGATCTTGCTACCCAAGTTTTTGTCACGAAGGTCCACGTCCACAAAGTTCAAAATTTATTTTAAAAAAATGAAAAATGCTATATTGGTATGAAAATTTAATCAGGTCATCTATATCTCGATATAAAATTTCATGCGTCAACCTGATATGGTTTTTGTCCCATCTTGCTAACAATGTCTCTGTTAGACAAGTCTCATTCCATAAAGTTCAAGGTGTGTAAAATTACTACTGTAATGGATGGCAAATATAATCAAGTCATCTATAAAAGCATGCCAATCTGCCAGCTAAATTTCATTTTACTCTAACTCGAGTTGTTTCTGCGCAATATTGCTAATAAGCTTCTCAGGACAGACGTACGGACAGACGTCAAGGACCAAGTCAAAGTGCCCTGCTTCAAGCAATGGGAGCTAAAAGCTTTAAACATGTTATAGTGATTTCATCTGCCTGATGTTCAGATTCACTACGAACATGTCCGGGGTGGTGGTGGTGCAAATAATGTAAAGAAGGGCATATCCAAAACCGTAGGCAGTGTTTTTCTTTGCCCATGTCGACAGTGTTCTGATTTTTACCTTTTTTCACAAAAATATATTAACAAAAAATTTAAAAAGAAAAAACGTTTTACTCTTTTATTTTCAAATATTACTTACAATATAATACAGCCCAAAGTAAAACGAGTGCATTCAATAACAATTTATACTGAATGTTGAAAACATGAATTGTAGCTCCGAGGTAAGATTTATATTTGTCAGAAAATTCTTCTCAAGTATTTACACATATTAATTGATATATACATAATTATATAGCGATAAAGACAGAGGTAGATTTGTTGCCATTGAGGTCCCCTTCCTTAAATTACCACGAAAATAACTTGGTTTGGCTGAAATGCAAAGTTGTTCTAGTGCCCATATGTGTGCAGACGTTTCATTGTATAGTGCGATGGAGATACTTCACGAACAATAAAATCTGTAATTCTCGAGGAATCTTAATCGTAATCGCACCGCCTTTCATGCACTGCTGTCTGCCTGACGAATATTTCTACCGTACAAGGCAGCTGTCTCACCATTGTTAGAAACAATTTTTTAACACACATTGCAGTAAAATGCTACCGTTCCGCTCATAGACGTTACAGGAGATGCTAAAGAATGTATCATACACCCAGGGATAATATAACCGTATCCATGTAAAACTTTGATCTTCATAAGTTCTTTGTGTAGTAGTATTAATATCGTTTCTGGTGGTGCATAGCAGTGCTTGCCTTACATAAAGTGAAATCAGTAACTCCAGGCAATTCTTGCATTCTACATGTTAAATATAGCATGTTTCACAATGACTACGAGGACCACATGAATGGATGCATACTGATGTTGGAAATAATTGAAGAGTCTAAATGCAAGTATGTCAGCCGTAGCCTCCAAACGACCCCTGCACGGAATCATAATGTCTGATTCAAGGTCAATTTTGACAAAAATGAGGATGAACAGTACACATGTCGCCCCTACAACAGAAGAAGGCTCTAAATGCAATTTATTTATTAAAGCTAATTTCTCAAATAGACCATATCCTATCAGCCAACTTGAACTGCTGTATGAAGGTAGTGCATTCCGTCGATGCAGTGGAGACCAATATTGTGCTCATCCGAAGCAGTAGTACATAAAACTCTGCATTTTCTTCGCAAAAACAAAAATCATTTTTGCGTGATGTCAAAAGCCTTTAAATCTGACTCCATGATAAATATTATTGCAGCTCACTGTGAGTTATCGTCTGGTGCAAATATTATCAGCACAACAAATCATATGACAAAAAAATACAACTAGTTCTTGGCAGGATGATTTGTGATTATAAAGCTTAAGAAGTTGCCCTGCAAAAGAAAGTGTACAGTCGAGGTATTTTGTACATCTGTCACACTATATATTACGTCAGGTCTTATTTTCTTTAACAGTTATGACAGACACGGTTATCTTAATGATGGCTTACATATTCTTTTATTGTAAGTAAATCGCCTTGGCAGTGTATAATCTTAATACGGACAATACCTGCTCAAGATTAACCAAAACTTCATTGATCTGATAATGTAGAACAATCATGCTGAATGATTTTTGGAAGCACCCTGTATTGCATCTATATGCCGTGTTTACCACTTTTTTATAACATCTGAACGCACGATTCTGTAATCATTATTAAGCAGAGATTAGGTTTTTAACATAACAGTTTTCGAATTCAATACACAATTAACATAAACATAAAAATGTAAATATGTTGCAAACAATATTTCGTTCACTAACCTTACTGTTGTTGAATGACACAACAAGGATATAAAAAGATAATTTTAAACAATTCATCTAGTAGGAAAAGTAAATATTAAATTTTAAACTGAAACGAGAGTCAAATTATTTGGTCAATTTTGAAAGATAGCATAACATCTTTGCTGAAATTCATAACATTATCTCCTTTAAATAAAATTATAAGACACCATTATCTTTCTTTGGCATCAGTGTCTCTTGATCAAGTTACTTATATACATGTTACAATTAAAAGAAATTCCGAGTTACAATAAAAGAGAAATATTGACTCTCTGCAACTATTTTTATTTTCCTCAGATTTATTATTTCACTAACGTGGAAAGAATAATACCCTATGAACTATAAGTTAACGCGGATTTCATAATTTTGCAAAAACGGTTTTGAAGTCGTATCGAAAGTGACTCGAACTGCTAAATGTCTTCATTTATTTCACAATACCTGCAATTTTTACAAGTGTGTATGAATAACTGGCAACAGGAAACAAAGGTAAGGTTCATCTATGGCGCGTGTTCTCCTGTCATTCGTCTGAAGTGAAGTACAGATGTAATTCACCGAGTGGAGTGAAATGATGCTTAAAAAATAGCCAGTCTTCAAAATATACTTTTTCCTGTACATGCATTTCCTTCAAATCGGGTTTTATATTCTTATGCAGATTAAAGAAAATGTATTTCATGAATTAAAAGTTCTGCTGTCTACAAACTCTGCCTATGCTAAAATCACATCCGATTGATTCTGAAAACATGTTCATGTAATTATGAATTGTTCCACTCAACTTCCCTTGGGTGGACATGCGTTCCGTGGCGAATCAATTAGACCAGAAGCTCGATCTGTTTTAGACTTTGAGTTCCACAAAAATGTAAATTCCACCTCGTTTATAATTTTCTATCATCACAAAGCTTGATTTCTCCTTCGACACAAATAATCACGTCGGATCTTGTCTCCACCATCACATAAGATTCATCAAATTTATGAATCAAAATACTAAAATTTCCTCATTGATTTTTTCTCACAAGATCCAATATCAAGGTGGAAATGGTGTTGTGGTCCATGGTCTCAAGGGTAGACAGACTAATCCCAAGAAGGTCCGATAGTTCCTTTTTATCAATCCCGTAGCGAATGAAGAGTTTGAAGAAGTCTATCTCAGTACCCGTATATTTGTTCCTGTATTTGGGACAGGAACAGTTGCATTGAGGCAGTGGACAATTGTCTATCAGATGATGGGAACAACTACCATTATGTTGCCGGGAACGTTTCCCACGATTATCTGAAAAGTACACAATTTCCAACAATTACGTTATAACGTTTACCGAAAATAATGCTCATAATGGAAGGACGAACGGAAACCAATTTTGGATCAAACTGCATTACATTTACAGGTAATCAAAATGAAAGTCCAGCATGGTCTAGCCACAAAAAAGGATACTGATGAGGACATCTTAATCAACGAAGATGACCAAGGATAAAGGAACACGGACAATTATGACTGAATGCACCGAGTTTCAAAATAAGAACCTCAGGGTTTTTTTGTCTTTGCTATATATCTCGTTTAGTTAGACTCTCGTGAAACTGTTGCATCTCGCAGAGACACGCTAGATTTTGACTGAACGAGAATACTGTAAGGAACAACATACATCTGCACGTGCTCTCAGGATATCAGCACAAGAAAGGCAATATAGTGCCAGGCGATGAAAATGGAGTATATTGCCTAGATACACAATGTAGCAGACCCGTTGGCTGCCGTGATGTGTATATATGGGCAAGAAATTATTCTCCTTTTATCCCAGTACCATATAATCTCTCGTGCACTGAAGTTAACACCAATCAAGTAACCGATCAATCTAATTTATATCAGACTTTGATGCCATCTTGTGGCTGGTTTTCGCAGGTTATGATCTTTCACCAAAACTACACTTACTCATGATCAATGGTTGAAAACAGAAATTCTATAGATTACATAAGACAAAAACTGTAATACTGACCTACTAGATCAAGACTGTATTGAACTTCAGATCTTGGATAATCAATGCTCATCAAACTGAATATAATATTCTAATTTGGCCAATACACATGAAAAGTTTAATTTATAGAACAAAGACACAAAAATTTTAGATCACATTAATTTCTATTTTTAAAAAAATACATAATCGCTACTGGAAACAAAAATCAATTTCTCATATTGGGTGATGACGTGAGATCAGGATGACTGTTTCTGTTTCACACTGAGATTACAAATCTTTTCCTAAAGCATGACGGGTAAATTAGACGCAAAAATGAACTTACTCTTCCTTTCTTGCTTAAGTATCATCTTATTTCTTCTGTTCTTTCTGCGTTTTTTCTTTCCATTCTTTTTCTTCTTTCGTTTTTTCTTATCTGTTCTGGTTTTATTCCTAGCGCTTGGTTCATCACCCAGAAGCCTGTCTTGTAGAGTTTTATTTACACTGCAAGAAATTTCGTTAAATTAATATGTAAAGTTTTATTTAAACTGCAAGAAATTTCGTTAAATTACTGTGTAGAGTATTTAGTTACACTGCAAGAAATTTCGCTAAATTATTGTGTAGAGTATTTAGTTACACTGCAAGAAATTCCGTTAAATTATTGTGAAGTGAATGGCAATTTAATGTCTTGAAAGGAGCGCAGAAAAAGGATATAAAACGTACGTTATTTGGTACATCTTGTGTACATACATATACCTACGGGTAAAGAGCTTTGTAAAAGTATACACACACACAAAATATCACTATTTGGACAGGAGATTATTTAATAAATGATATATTTTATAATATTATTATAGCGGCAATTACCGTGACATCGGATGCACGTCAATATGTATTCCCATGTTTTCATAAGTCTATCCCATGTTTTCATAAGTCTAAGACTTATTACAAGATATAAGTAATCAGAGTTAAGCGGGCTCACGAGACTGGTCTTTGAGTCCGTATCATAAAAAGCCTGCCATATTTGGAATGTCGCAAAAAATGTAATCTACAATGTGAGCCAGAAATTAACAATTAAGTATTTCAGAATTATTCTCTATAATATAAAATGTACGTAAGGAGAAAAGAAAACAGCTTATACATACGCATAGTTGCATTTTTCCAAACTATAGCTATTTTCCCAGCAATATATGGACTGTGCCAATGTGACGCCATTGACTGTCATGGAGTGCCAATCATTTTTCATAAGGAGTTCGTGAGACAGGCATGCCGGGGCGAATACAGCACTGAAATTTTTGTTGATAAAGCAGAGATCAGACGTGATGGAAGTAAAATTTAGAACAATTAAGCAAACTAGTCAAAAGCAATCGAAAATGACAATACTGAAACACAGAGAGAATAGTCCGTAAAAGTCTTCTAGTACTGAACCACCTTTTTATATTGAACGTTATATTTTGTTTTACACCCACTATGCAGATTTGCCAGAGAATATTTTTAAAGAATTACATTTTATTTTTGTGTAGATAACATATACAGATGTAATCTACGATCTCTAATTTATGCAATAATGTTTCCTGAGACTGGTAAGAAGACATTCTAATTGACATAATATATTTAAAGTAAGAAACCTTTAATTAACAACATTCTTGCTTTGAATTCGTGAAAACTATCTCATGGTGAAAGATAATTCATATTTGTATCCAAGAATGTTCTGAAACTTTCAAGACAATTTCTTTTTCTGTGTGAATCTCTACAGAATATGGACACCTTTGTGTCTACTAAACGCTGACATTAGTATGCAAATCATGGTTTGGGGAACTTCACTTGCACCCCCCTCCACCCACCCCCCCATGAACTCTGATTGATTTTTATCATCGCTTATCTGTAAAACCTATCACTAAAAATGCAGGAGGAAAGAAAACAGACGATAGGAAGTCTCAGTGATGGATTAATCTTAGCAAGTGTTGTTTATTGGGTAAATTGTATGTTGACGTGCATGTTATCTGATCAAAAAGCGCCGGTCAAGCTTAACCAGTGACTGCAACGTCCTGTTGTCTGTCTGTTCCTCATTAAGTATTTAATTATAAATTTTAACAGTCGACGACAAAAACAAAATCAAAGCTTAAGATGATGTTTCAAGAGTTTACTTTCACTTATTTGTAGTGGACGAGAGGTGTACACATTCAGTGGAGAGTCGAAGGGAAAGCAAATAAAAGCGCCAGGAATTTGCTTAAAAGTTAGTCTGGTATTGTAACTTCCCAAACGTCTTGAAACATTTCGAACCACTCTTGAAAACAAATGTGCTCTATTTTCAACCATGAAATTTATTTTACAAAATTCAAAGCATAAACAAACACACAATTCAAGGCATAAACAAACACACAAAATTCAAAGCATAAACAAACACACAAAATTCAAGGTATAAACAAATACACAAAATTGTGTCTTCTTGCTGTGGATCATTTAAATGAGGCACAAAATCTCTTTATTTACTGTTGAGATGGTGATTACAAAATGTTGCCAAATTTGCTGCTGGTGGGATGTGTATAACCTCTCATTATATATAATAATAACATAAATAAAATAAAATAAGTGGCAAGCGCCTGTGTTATGATTTTACATCTCCGTCATGGTCGCGAGTCTGTCGAGCATTTGCTGGGTACATCAATTATCACAATATTTTTGAGATGCAATGTTATTATATATATAGATTTGTAAACGATGAAAATGTCGATTTGTATAGATAAGATATACCTCCTCCGCCCACGTAAAACCGATGATGTCGATTTTTATTGATAAGATATACCTCCCCAGACCACATAAAACCGACGAAGTCGATTCCTATAGACAAGATCTACCTCCTTCACCCACGTAAAACCGATGATGTCGATTCTTATTGATAAGATATAAGCCCACGTAAACCCGTTACCACTTCACTGCAATACAGAGCACTATTACAGAGTAATATGTTTGGGGTACACATCAACAATCTACAGTCAATGATTCTGCAGTAAAATAAAATGACATTTTTCGAGAGCTACATAATATGCCTTGGTACATGACCAGGAATGTGTTTTCATGCTATAAACATCGTAATAATATCCTAGCAATATCCTAAATTGTGGCTATATTGCGATGCAATTTTACGCTCACCATAACATCACCTTTTCCGAGGATCGTTTAGCACTGAATTGTATTCTGTGTACTTACGTCACATTTTCGAGTGTATTCCTCACTTCCTGTCCAAGTTTATGGAGGTATTCCCATTGCGATTTGGATAGAGCTGGTGCGGAATTTTCTCCCCTTATCTGTGATTCGTCAAAAACATTATCCACCATAATTTGGGCCTCGTCGAATAGATACTGAATCACATACAGTGGAGCTAAAATTGTGAGAAACCGATAAGACATCGATGGTAGTTAATTGAAGATTAAAAATGCTTGGATTATCAAGTAAATTCGAATTCTCGTGAAAACTACGAGTTAATTCCCTTTATATGTCATTGCACAGATGAACTCTGATTATCAACCTAATGAAAGCAAATATAATAATTCAATGAATATGTATTTTCTTTCCATCTTACAAACAGGAACAACTAATTTTTATACTGAATACTATGGTTCCAAAAAGATACCCTTATCTATGTCCATTTTTTAAACAATTTCCATGATCACAAAATAGTATATTTTGACCTGATAATATGAGAGGCTGAAATTACAAAGGGAGAAAACTCTAGAGCTAGCATGAACAAACTATAGGAGACACCAGATCGTATATGAACGCTTGGAACAATATTCAAGGTTTTCTGGGGTGGGGTGGGGGGATTTTAATCAAATTTCATGTTATAATTTCAATTATCTATTTTAGAATGTTTATTAATAGAATTTTCTTCACATTTTCCCAAGAAAATAATTTTCATCATTTATTTTTTTTTTTTAAATTCTCTTCGGAATACGACTCCTTAGTAAAATTTTAAGAAGAAGAAATAAAGAAAATAGCAAATAATTTCATTGACAGTTCCATTGTTTTATGTTCTTGGTCTGTTTGGGTTTTTTTAATATCACACAAGCGTTTAGGTCACGTTCACACGTGTGAATAAAGGGTGCCGCGCAGTCCCAACTGTTTATGAAGACTAAGAATGGATACAACAGTCGTTTGAATAAAACAATGTTATGGGAATATTACTGGATCCTTACTTTTGAGTGTGGCATATATTCTGTACCCAAAGTAACATCTCCAGTGTTCCGATGCTGGATACTGGGCTTTGCAAGCCTCTGGCACTCTTCCCCGCCAAACCCTGTAAGGAAAAAGAACAAACAAAAATTACTTACCAAATTACTATCTGGATTATGTCAATACGATCGTTGACAAAAGCTGTCTAACGGAATACATGTAAAATGCCTTCCGATCCCTTCGACCCTGGAGGACTTTTTATGTGCGTGTATCTCTTCCGCTGGCATAACATTGTAGTTGAGCCATTATGAAGGGATTACAAACATGCACGTTTAATATAGGTGATAATTGATTTCAAGAAACAGAGGAGATGAACTACAGTTTATGTCAACTGCATCTTCTGCAGCCTAACTACCACTGCTTTTCTTCTGTGGTTTTAATGGAGAATTCTGAATCTTTAAATCTCTAACTTCGCAATTTTTTAAATTTCAAATCGTCTTCTGCACAGAGTTTTGCGATTTTTGACTAGGTAGGAAACATACCTAATATATGCGTAAATTTCTGCTCAACCGTGTTTCATAAAACATCGTAACAGTGTAGTATGCTATATAAAGTCGTAATCTATCATATTTGCGCATGAACGCCATTTTGTGATTGAATCTAGTAAATACAAAACTCAATAATAATCAATTTTGGCCCACCTGGCCTTAAGGTCAAGCGAACGTTTGTCTTGATCCTTCCGTTGTTCTTCGTGCGTCATCTGTCGTCCATCAGTATTTGCTATTTTAAACTTATTTTCAAACACTGCTCAACAGAATTTACCAAATTTGCAGAGACGATTCTGACACAAAGCCCATTCAATTGTTTTACCCCATCTGTCATCCAACATGGCTGCCGTTGTTAAATATATTTTAAAACATTTAATCTTCTTCTCAGAAAATGCTTAATAGAATTTGACCAAATTAGACACAAAGCGTTCTGGCTTGAAGGCCTTTGAAGATTATGCAAATAATGACGATCGGATGTAATTGAATATATAAGAATCTTTAAACTACATCTTCTCAACAACTGCTGATTTGGGAAACAGTATTCTGGGATGAAGGTTGGATGAAAGCCTTTCATCTTTGCACAGATGATTCTGATCCACTATCAAGTACGGCAATAGTGCTTAAAAAGTTAATAAAAACTTTTAAACATCTTCTAAAAAAAAAACGCAGGACACGATTTCACCAAATATGATAAAAACCATTCTACCTTAGCTTTTAGTTTTATACAGATGACCAAGATCCGATGTCAGACAGGACTGCCACAACTAAATATGCAAACATGTTAAACAGCTTCTTCTCAAAAACCGCTCAACAAACCTTTTTAAAATTTCACAGAAACCATTGTGGCAGAAAACCCTTTTAAAATTAAACAAATAATGGCGATCCATTTTTAATTATGGTTACCGTTATTCAAAATATAAATATCCATTACAACTTTTTCTCAATAACCACTCTTTTTTTCAGAAACACCCTGACATAAAGCCCGTTTAAAATTATACAAATGCTGATTATCGTTCACATATGGCCATCATTACTAAAATAGAAGCATTTTTAAAAGACTTCTTATCAAAGGACGTTTATTAGAATTTGACCTAATTTGACAGAAAACGCCCTAACCTAAACGGTTTTCCCTTTCAATGATTCCTATCTGACTTTAAATATGACGGCCGTTACTAAAACTACAAAAACATTCTTTTCAAAACCGCTCAGCAAAATTTGACCAAATGTGATGAACAGCACCATATCATTATGGCCATTTCAGTTTGTACAAAATCATCTGGATTTGCCATCCATTATTGAGCGAGTTTAAAAAAGTAGAAAAACCTTCAAGCAACTATCTTTTCAAAACAGAATTTGATAATTGGACAGAAAGCACACTGGCATGCAATGTTATAAAAATAATACGTTTCCACTATTTAATATGGCCGCAGTTATTAATAAAGAAAACCCGATTAATGACTTCCAAAATATGAAAACGCAACTGAAATTGGTCGCAATTTGACAGCATACTGGCGTAAAGGTTGTTTTGTACAAAAACGCTCAGCCACTCTCAAATATGGCTATCATCGTTAAAAAGATTTTTTTAAAAAGCTTGTAACGACTTTGTCTCAGAAATCTCCCAACTCATTAAGACCAATTTTTAAGGATAGTATCACGACATAAAGGTCTTCCAACGTTGTATAAATTATGCTGATCTAACATCGAAAATGAAACTGAAAAAAAAAATACATTATTGTTATAACGCGGTGTCTTCTGCTGTCTTAAGTGGATGATAGCTGCTCAGGACTATAAGTTCAAGGACTATCATCATTATTCCAATGACACTGGGGATGCATTAAAGAGACCCGTTCGTGAACAAGATCGTGTTCCTGGGTCAATCAAACAATGAGAACGTTGTGCGTGTGATCATCGTTCTCGAACTAGTATAACATATTCTGATTATGTTCCAAGTTCACACTACAAAAAGCAGGTTTGTGTTCTCAACATGAGAACGCGTTTCTCGTATAATGGTCTGGACGTTCGAGTGTAGAGAACGATGCTAGAACATGCATCAGTGCGAAGAACAGTCCTCTCGAATGCATCCTGTTAATGAACATTGTAAAAAGCAATAATGTAAAGCATTAAATTGAGTTTCTCATAGGGAAGATAATGAAAAAAATATAGTAAAAAATACTAGCGCTTAGCAACATGTGCATATTGAAATGTATCCAACCCACACAAATCTTACAAAATCCAAACCAGATGAATCTTAAAAAATCCAACCCAGACGAATCATAAAAAAATCCAACCCACACGAATCTTAAAGATGTTGTCGGTTTATTGGGAATATAAATTAAACATCGTATATATGAACAGAGATTACGAGAGAGTGTACATTATTTTTATTCAGATAGAGAGATAGAGACAGACAGACAGACAGAGACAGAGATTCCTCACTGCAAAGCAATCTCTCATAAAAACGTATTCAGTACTCTGGTGACCTCTGACATGAACTGGAACTGGGAATTAGTCAAAATAAAATATGAATGCACATTGTAACAAAAATCTTACTGCGGAAAAATAAATACACACAACGGTGACATCAGTTTATTTGTTTTATGACCATGTCGTTTCCAAATGTAATTTTATGGTTCAGAAACACTGAATGATTCTGATTCTGTATTTTCTTTAAAACCATCTTTAATCCTATAATAGGATTTCTTGCACGTGCTGATTTGTTTGTAACACGATACATACACATTCAATTACAACGCTAATCAATAACTTGGAATCACAGAAGGTACACAACATCAAAGGGACGTTTAATCAGGGCAATTTATCACCCCATTTTGTGCCGTATAAACAGATACAATTGTCCAAATAGAATCTTTTGCTAACCTAATTAATGCAGCGAATTCGAGATGAAAGTGATTTCGCTTCACAAATGAATCGAGACTGAGAACATGCGTTGCATACTCTCAATGCTAAATTCAAATATATCTGCTAACGAATTTGACATTAACATCAGCAGCCGCTGACGGGATAACTCTTGGCAGTAATGGAACCATAGAATTGATGATGTTGGGCACACCTGAAGTAAACACTAGTTTCTACTAGTTCGCACTCTTGTGCTCTTAATGCCTACTTTAATTTAGAAACACTGGTTAAAAGGGAGGTGAAGGTGATGTGGTGAAGAGTGTACTTTTCTTTTGAGCCAGGATATAATTTTTCTTTTTGCCTCAAAAAAATCTTTTTTCTTTAAAATATATATATATATATATATATATATATATATATATATATATATATATATATATATATATATATATATATATATATATATATATATTTTATACAAATCAGAGCAAGAATATTTTTTCAAGCCATCTGAGAACCGGTGTCTCTTTTATACTAAAACTTCCCAGGTCAACCACCCCCGAAGCCCACCACCAAATTGACATGGTTGGTCCCTAAGATGTACATGGGCCAGTTGACATTACTTTGGTACAGAATCAGTTAAGTTGTAGGGGTTGACAGTTTACTGTTACAATAAAGTTTACTACTTAGTTTTCGCTATTAGCATATATACTGGCTTACAAGACGACTCAAACGGCAAACAACAAAGACCCTGATTTGCCGTAGCATAATGTGCCTGAATATCAGGGTCTATGTTTGTTTGTTCTACTGATTACTCCTAACAAACTGCACCGACCCAGCTTACCCGGCGCTTATGCGACGGCAGATCTGGGGCTGTGGAGTTTGAAGTTGGAGTGGCCTTATAAGGAAGCTCTATTGGTAGGATATATTGTAATATTTGCAGGGAGCAGTTCACGTTTTCCTTCCTGTGCCTTGTTGAAAACAACATCTACTTGTTGAAAATCCATTTTTGCTCCGTGTAAAGGGCCAAATTTATGTCGATCTATGAAGAAAACATTAAGTTGGATAGGTGAATGATTAATTAGATTTATGGGGACTGGCACGAGTTTAAATCGCCGTAACGCATTGATTGATAATGTCACTGTCATGCGAGCGGTGGTTCTTAATTGGAACTTTGTTTACTTAACTGCAGAGGATAGGGTTAACCTCCGATCTGTACCGAAAACTGTCAATTCTGAAACTTCCCAGCGATAAGTATTTGGTAATCCAGTTTGGCAGACGGACTACAATTTTTGGCGAAAAATTCGAGCGGGGGGTGTATTTAATTCAGATTGGTTACGCTGTGAAAAGGGGGCGTGATTCCTCTCGGAAACTATCAGTTTAAAATGCGTATTGCAACACTTTTAAATCAGTCTACACTTTTTCTAGGAGAGAAATTTCGAAGGAAGACTCCGGGCTGATGTAGAAGATATTCGCCCGTAATTATCATCTAAGAGATTAGATTTCTGGAAGAAAAAAAAAATCTACGAAACAATTCTAGCGGTAAAGCCTGAAGACACGAGGTATTTGCATCAGTCTCATGTAAATTCTTTGATATCACGATTTGTTGATTTATTTGCTTATATTCGTAGATCCATTCTCTTGATATGATTATAATTGTGTGACGATTTGTTTCATTTATTTGCCGGAATTTATTTGTAAATTCGTCGGCTTAATTTTCTTGATATGATCACAATGGTGCGAGTTCATCGATATGAATCCGTACAAGGATATTCTTTATATGTGTTTGATGAATCGTTTGATTGTTTAGTCTCGACTGTTATAGATAAATATGTATCTAGAATTTCATGCCTTACTTTAGTTGATATGAGTACGAGAATTCGTGTAAATTCTCCGATTTAGATAATGTCACATATGATAAAGATTTGAATGCATATTGACTGGAATTAACGTTGTTGAACCATGTGAAATTAATGTTTGTACACCATTTAGTGTGTATACCATGGTTGTGACATGTAAGGAATTTCATTCATTCACTTGGGTAATGTAAGCCAGTAATTGGAATAGCCATTAGGAAGTACATTAACCTTAGGGAGCTAGGTTTGTACGGTCCGCGTTGTTTAGGTAAGACCAGATGGCCGTAGGATCTGTTTGAATTACGATAGAATTTATCTGACAGTAACACGAAAAGATTAGGAGCTCTTCTCAGGAGGGGTATACAGCAGAACACTTAGGGTGTCGTTTGTTTACTTTTTACAAGGTGAGATTTGTCCCACCAGGGTCTACGTGACGAATCACGAACTTGCAAGCCAAAGTGACCACACAAGTTGGAAGGCTAAAGGCAGCAATGCATCTGAGGATTTGGAAAAGGGGAAAGTGGAAGGACCCAGACTTACAGGCACAGGAAGCCAAAGGAACAGTCGCCGAGATTTCGACTGAGGCAAAAACTATCATGTTATGAATCTGTACAAAGCAGTGTTCGATCTTCACAAGATCTGATGATGATTTAATTCTATCGCTTAACAGATCGGCTATTTGTAAAAGCATATTTGTATTTTGAAATTCGTTTGAAAATTTGAATCAAAGAAGTGTATCTTTCTAATGGAATGCATTATTGCAATTGTTTATGAATTTTATTGTCTATGAATTTTTGATTAAATTTTATGGTTTGTCCATGTACGGGGGCTCGTGTCTTTTTGTTCTATATACCTGCTCAGATCTTTATCTATTCCACCTGTAAAATTCACAATTTCTATTGATATTTACTCGCTCCGGGCAAATTACACCCTAGGCGATCACCTCTAGATAACGATAACCAAACCCCATGCAACTCACCCCAACAAAGTGGGAGGGGAGTACATGACACTCCGGAAACTGAACTGTCTACTCCCAAGCTTGGTTGTGGATCAACTAGCTTCCATGTATTCGACTCTTACAGAGGCTACATGATACACTCTACAGAAGTCACAATGCAATTTCACACATATTGCAATGTACATTTTATGCACAAGATGAGGTCAATACCCATATAAGCATTTCAGTAATTATAGGTTATTGTATTTGTATGGGAAAATGTGAACGAGTTTTTTTGTTTCTTCTTTTGTAATACTGCACGACGTTGGGAGTAAAGTATTAGTCGGAAGTAAAAACGAAAAGTTCATATCTTCCCAAACAAATGCAGTAACCTTTTATTATATACTCATTTTGTTTTTCTACCTAAGGCTTAATGAAAAAAATACACTACAAGAAACAAAGTAATTGAATCTGTATTCCAAAATAAATATACAACCGTAGATTCATAAACACACAGTAATAATAATAATGCTCAAATAGCACCTCCCAGCGACTTTTAAACTTCGTTGCGTTCGATATTAGTTCAGAAAAACTTCTTGCTTTGGTCTACGGACAACTGAAATTTAGAGTCATATTGTAAATGAATGCGCATTGAAACAACTTTTACAGTTAGGTCTGGAATAAATGGATTTTGTTTTTCTATTGATCCAGCGCAAGTTTGCGTTATTGCTTGTGATGGATTGCAGTTTTTTTTTTGTTTTTTTTTTTTTTTTTTGCTTTTTTTATAGCCGAGACAACTGTGTTCAGTGTACATGTCATTTGAGCAATGGTCTGGCACTGAATCAACCACACCTCGATTTCTGTTCTGTCATTGATTGTTTGGAATCATAATGTGCGAAACAAATAATTCTTTTAATTCAAATTATCAAAATGACGCAAAGAATAGCACATTCATTTTGTTTTGATGAAGTAGGAGAATGTGATTTCACTTGGAAATATAGCAGAAAATACAATAGAGTACAATTTCGAGGTGTGTATCAAGGTTTGGAATGAATGGCATGGGCCATATCATTCGGATTTGCAGAACTAAGAAAGTACATTTTGAAGAAATTCAAGATATATAAATGTAAGTATATTTATTACGATTCTTATTACCAGCTAAAGAAGACATATTTATGCCCCGTTATTCGCATGCTCGCTGTTGAAGGGACCCCAGCTATGACCTGTATCATACAGTGTGTGTCTTCTACCTCTAGCCTAACATTGTAAGTAGTATAGTGGGTTACCGTAGCGTCAATGGGAATTAGCATTACAGACCCCCCCTGGGCCAGTATAGCGTCAAAAAAGTAGGTCAACACCCTGGGCCAGTATAGCGTCAAGAAAGTAGGTCAACACCCTGGGCCTGTATAGCGTCAATGGAAATTTTTGTAGAGCGGTGACTAGGAGACTGGGGGTTTGTAGAGCGATAAGCGACAGGTGGCATGTTTCTTTTTTTTAGTAGAGGAAGGGTTTTATATATATATATATATCGTTTAGGGGGAGACCAAATGAAAATTAAGATCTTTTCGAGGCATTGGAAGTGGCCCTGAAAAGGGCCGTTGTTTGTTATGTGATGTTAACACTATTCTGTTAACATACAGGACATCGCATAGGTCTTCTTATCTTCCTCAAATTTCTCAAAGTTTGTCTTAAGCTGTGTCTCACTTCTGGTCCGTAGATGAGAGTCCGCTTAAGACAGCCTTGTCTTTCCACATAACATCTTCTTTTCCAAAGAGTGGCCCCGGTGATCCGGATGACAGTCCATTTTGTTTTCACATACATGGGTAAGTCTGTACGGAACAGCATTGAGGATACCAAAGTAGAGGATTCTACGTCGATCAACATCTTCTCTGTGACGAGAACAGGTGAAGGGAATGAAGTGAACCGCGTTTATTTATAGTGGAAGACCGGATCGAAACGGATTGAAAGGGTTCACCAATCCCAACACGCGTTACAAAATTCAGTCACTTCGCGGAGTCTGTCTTCCAATCCGAAGAGAGCTACCTGTGACGTCACATTTCCTATATAGGCACACTAGCGTCTGTGCGCAGTGAATCGATGCGGTATTGTTTTGTGAAACATGACGGAACCTAAGAAGACAATGAATTGGGGTGCACCGGCTGTGGAGACGAGAAGTAATGGTACAGCAGCAGCTACCAAAGTGAACACAGTGCTACTTCCCGAAGAGGTTGATTTCAACTGGGATTTAGTAGATTTTTTATCTTCTTCCCAAGAATTTGTTCCGGTACCAGTACCTTCGCCACTTTCTCCTTCATTACCACGTGTCGACGATTTTAAACAAAGACAGAGAAGAATTGGAGAAATTTTTACAGCAGCAGAAAGAAGCAGAGCAAGCATTTCTTCTTGAACAGAAACAGCGAGAAGAAGAAGAAGAGGCAAGAAGGAAACAACAGGAAGAAGAAGCAGTAGAGAAGAAACAAAGTCTAGGAGAGAAGGAGAACAGCGAAAGTCAAACGGTCACGGTACTCTTGGACATTTTGGCCGAGTTAAGAAGTCTGAAACAAATGTATCAGACTTCTTTATTACGACCCAAGAGAAAAAGACCTTCCCGAGCCAAACAACCTAACCCTGTGACTACACCACAGATACCACCCCTAGTGATATCTACTAAATCATTGACAGGAGCAAGTCCACAAGTAGGCCTTGGCCGTGGCAAAGGCTTAAGACAGTTAAAGCGAATTGATTCTCGTTCCTGAGTTTGTTCTAAGGAAAAAAACAAACACTCAACAGTCCTTTTCAGGGCTACCCAATACTCTCGAAAAGAGTGACTATTCATTTTGCCAAAATCAATTAAAACTCAAAATCCTTCTTTAACCCTATGATGTACGTGTTGTGAGTGTATGAGTGTAGGTCCTTATTATTTCTAAATAATGAAAACCAAGAGACACTTACGTTTTTTTCAGTTTGGTCTATTCTGTTACAAATTTTTTACAATTCAATATCACAACATAACACAACACAACACTTTTAAAAAGTTCATAGATTTCTTCTGTCTCTTTTTTCTTTCACTCTCTCTGTTTTTTCAATTTCTTCACTTTTACACTTTTTTCCTCTTCTTCCTCTTCTTCTTCCTCACATTTTTCTCGTCTTCTTTTCTTTTCTGTCTTCTCTTTCTGAACGTGTCGGGGTTCTTCTTTTGTCGAGGTCACCTCTGTTTCTTCTTCCTCCTTCTCCTGCTCCTGTTGTTTCTTAGGGCACTCTGAAGACCAATGTCCTTTCTCTTGACAATGATAACAGGTATCTTGACTTTTGTTTCTTTTGACACTGGCCTTGCTTCTTTGACGGTCTGGACATTCTGTAGCCCAATGCCCTTTCTTTTGACAGATATAGCAAGTATCTTGACTTTTATCTCGAAAGGAAGGAGAGTAGTCCGTTGGCTTGTCTGAAGAAAACTTTCTTATCACACCTCGCAATGCTCTAATCAGAAGTTCGATCTGTGTGGGTTCTTCCATTGTGCTGGTCGGCTTGAGAGCGAAATGAATACTGAGAGGGGAGTCACTAGCCCTTTATATATGCCCTGGTCTGACACAGATATATAGGGGTTCATGGTGTTTCACAGGTAGTCATTTGACTTTTTGCCGTCAAGATGAAACGATCGCATCATTTCGAAAAGAAAGAAGAAGAAGAAAGTAAGAGGCAGAAACGTGATTTATCGCCTCGCACAGTAGCTGAAGTCTTGGCACAAATTCATGCCAGCGATTTTGAAGATGAGATGAGTGAACCAGAATCGAAGCCTAAAGAGTCTACACCAAATCAAAGTCCATTACCACCCGTAAACCCTGAAAAGTACTACCATATTCGGGAGACGGACAAACGCTCTTCCAGAAAATTTAGAACCACGGCCTACACGTACGCAGTGAAATTTAAAGATTTCAAGTCTGACGTACCCTTGGAAAAAGCAGAAGGGTTCATCACCGATGTGTGGGATTCTTTGTTAACCACACTAAAACGGCAATGTCGAGCCAAAGAAGACGAGCGCTTGAGACTTTCTATTCATCACGACAATTTGAAGTCTCCCGTTTGGATCGAGTTTAGCAGTCCATCAGAATTGTCACCTTCCAAAATCATGGACAAGATTCAACACGTACAACAATCTAACGACAAATTTCACATCACGGACGGAAAAGCGACACTGTACATGACCCACGTGTCTCTTCCCCAAGGGACAGGTAAAAAAAAGTTGATGTTGGTAGACAACTTGCGTAACCTCAAGCGTAGTCTCGTCCAAATTAACAATCCAAAAGACAAGATGTGTTTGGCCCGTGCCATCGTGGTGGGACAAACGTATGCCGACAAGAACGATACGGTAGAATGGAAAAGAGCCTGGAAAACTATTCAACAATCGGACCGAGCCAAACAACGAAGAGAAGCAGAACTCCTGTTGCAGCAAGCGGGGTTAGCTAAAGACACGCCCTGTGGCATTCCTGAAATGCAAAAATTGCAAGACGTCTTGGCTCCACGTTACACCTTGAAAGTTCACCCTCAAGAAGTGCGCGGACCTCTGTTGTTTCGAGGTCAAGATTTTAAAGACGGAAAATACATTCACGTCTATCATCACGATGAACATTTTGATGCCATTACCAATATCACTGCATTCCTGTCATACAGTTATTACTGTGAGAAATGTGACTATGGCTATAACAATCGAGAGCAACACAAGCATTGTGGATCGAAATGCACAGGATGTTTAGCTTCTACACCCTGTCTGGACGAAGGACAAGAACGAGTGCATTGCTCTGTTTGTCAGCGCACGTTTGTCAGTCCTGCCTGTTACCAACAACACCTAAAGACGCAAGGTTCACAGCAGAAATGTGCTTGTCAGCTCTTGAGATTGTGCCCTACTTGTGGACAAGGCATACGTACCAACAATGCCAAGGCGCACGTCTGTTCAGGAAAGAAGCGATGTCACATTTGTCGCCAAACCGTGGACTTGGAACACCAATGCTACATTCAAAAATACCATTCCAAACATGAAGAAGAAGAAGAGAATGACCAGAAGAAGAAAGGGAATTTCATCTTTTTCGATTTCGAATGCATGCAAGAGACTGGCATTCACATTCCTAATTTCTGCGTGGCTCACCGAGCGTGCGAGAAGTGCATCCCAGAGCCTATCTTGACTCATTGCCCTTACTGCAGCAAGATTCCTGGAGGACGTGAAAAAATCTTTCGGGGATCGAACACACTGGCCGATTTTGCCCAATGGATCTTAAACCCTATCGACGAGACGTGGAACCAAGAAGATATCGAACGTTACGGAGATTGTCATCGCCATGCCACGGTGATGGCTCACAATTTCTCGGGATACGATGGACAATTTCTGTTGAGATACTATACGGAACAAAGTACCGAACGTCCGAAAGTCACTTTGAACGGAGTCAAAATCATTTCCATGCAAGTGGGACAAGTACAGTTTAAAGATTCAATGAGTTACTTGGCTATGCCTTTGAGCCGCATGCCTAAAACGTTTGGCATGACAGAAATGGCCAAAGGCTATTTTCCACACTTTTTCAATACCGAAGCCAATCAACACGCCGTTCTACCCCATTTGCCTGGGGCTCACTACTACGACCCCGACAACATGCGTACCGAACAACGAGAAGCTTTCTACGCCTGGTACCAGACTCACGACTCGGACCCTTTGACTTTCAAGAAGAAATGTTAAAATATTGTCGTTCCGACGTAGACATTTTACGTCGCTGCTGTGGAAAATTTCGAGAACTGTTCATGGAACACGGAGGGATCGATCCTTTGAAAGAAGCTTGTACCATTGCCAAAGCGTGTTCCTTAGTGTATCGTCAACGATTCATGCCCGAAAACACCCTAGCTGTCATCAGTCCTCAAACGACCAATTTTGTCAAACGTCAATACTCGGTCAAAGCCCTACGTTGGTTACATTACTTGTGTGAGAAGGAAGACAAATGGATCCAACATGCTCGCAACGGCGGAGGCGAAAAGACCATCGGAAGGTATTCGGTAGACGGCTGGGACTTAGAAAACCCCAAGATTGTGTACGAGTTTAACGGGTGCTTATTTCACGGATGTCCCATCTGCTACCCTCAACGTGACACTAAAAACCAGTTTTACAACGGACCATGGAAGACTTGTACCAGGCCACTTGTCAGCGACGCTTGAAGTTAGAAGAGCAAGGATACCAAGTAGTGGAAATGTGGGAACACGAGTACGATCAGCGATTGAAAGCCGATCCCGAGTTTAAGCGCATCGTGGAAAGTTACAAGCTGGTGGACCCTCTGAACCCGCGGGACAGTTTGTACGGAGGACGGACGAATGCCACCTGTTTGCTGTACCAAGTCGACGAGGAGAAAGGAGAAGAAATTAAATACTTGGACGTGTGTTCTCTGTATCCTTACGTGTGCAAATATTGTCACTTTTCCGCAGGGCACCCACAATTGCTGACGGAACACATCGACGTGGACAATATTCGACAATACGAAGGATTGATCAAGTGTAAAGTCTTGCCTCCCACGAACTTGTACCAGCCCGTTTTACCACATCATTGCCAAGGAAAACTGATGTTTCCCTTGTGTCGTACTTGTGCTGAAACGTGCAACCAAGACCACCCTTGTCAGCACACTCGGGAAGAACGAGCCTTGACGGGAACGTGGGTCAGCGTGGAATTGTTTAAAGCTCTGGACTTGGGATACCAACTGTTAGAAGTGTACGAAATTTACCACTTTCCCAAGACAGAAAAATATCACAAGGGCGACGATTCTCAAAAAGGCATTTTTACAGACTACGTGAATGCCTTTTTGAAACTGAAACAAGAAGCTAGCGGATATCCTTCCTGGTGTCACACTCCCGACGACCAAACAAAGTTCAAAGAGAAATACTGGAAGCAGGAAGGCATCGCTTTAGACCACATCGAGAAAAACGAAGGAAGGCGATCGTTTGCCAAAGTGATGTTGAATTGTTTGTGGGGCAAAATGGCACAACGACCGTGTTTACCCAAGACGGAGCATTTGACAGAACCTTTCCGATACTTGCAGATGATTCACGACAAAACCAAATACATGAAACACGTGGACGTCGTTCGTGAGGACTTGCTCTTAGTCAATTACGAAGAAGAACTGGACTTTGTAGAAGCCGACGAATTTGGAAATGTCATCATTGCGGCCTACGTGACAGCCCATGCTCGCTTAAAACTGTACGAAGCTTTGGAACTATTAGGAGATCGTGTGCTGTATTTTGACACGGACAGTTGCATCTACATTGATCGCCTGGGTCAACCTCACCCTGTCATCGAAGGAGACCGTTTAGGAACCTGGACGGACGAGCATCCCGACCACAAGATTCTCAGTTTTGCAAGTGGCGGTCCCAAAAATTACGGCTACGAATACCGGAACAATCAAGGAGATGTGCACACGGAGTGTAAAGTGAAAGGATTGACTCTTAATTATCGCACCAGTCGAGTGGTGAACTTTAGCATATTGAAAGAAGCCTTGCAGTCTGGACAGGATCGAAACTTTAAAGTGACCACCCACGAACCGCACAAGATTGTACGTTTACCCACACACCAAATCGTCAGTCGACCCTTGGAAAAAGTTTATCAAATCGTGTACCAGAAGCGAGTTCGGCTTCCCAATCACTTCACTTTACCGTACGGTCATGCCGATATTGGTCAGCATATAAAAAGGGACAACGTTCAAGGTCGATAGTTCATTGTGACTACCATTGCTAAGCGAGAAAGATGAATCCATTCACACAGCAAGTATCCAGTAAGAGTAAACTCAAGTACGATGCTGTGCCTTGCGATGATAGGGATGCCGTACGCTATGACCTTAGTGATTCAGTACCACATCATCATGGGAACTTTGCTATAACTACTACTTCTACTACCATGCCTACCATGGAAAGTGATGCTGTACGTGTCAAACCTGACGGATGTGAAAGCGATGCCGCTCGTTATCGCACACCTTTTCACTTTACTGGTTTTCATGGTGGATGGCCACCTCCACAGGAAACCAAGCGACTACCACCCTACGGATGTCATGTAAAACTGAGCAAACTCCTAAGGATTTCACCGTACCCTCATCGAAATGAACCTGTGAAAGACGAATATTCGTTCCCTGTGCGTTTGCCAGAATACTGTGATTTTGAAAGTCGATTGCAAACCTTCCAAGGAAAATGGCCAAAATATCTAGGAGGACCTACCCCCGAAGAATTAGCCAGAGCTGGATTTATCTACTTGGGCGAAGGAGATAAAGTCAAGTGCTTCAGTTGCGGTGTCTCACTTCACCAGTGGGAGAAGAAAGATTGCGCTTACCTGGAACATGCTCAATGGTCTCCAGAGTGTCACTACCTGCCTTTAGTGGGACCTCGTCATTGAAGTGACCCTACCATGTTGTGTAAAAAGCTAGCTACGGAGTTAGGAGTCCAACGTTGGACAATCCCTAGCCAAGTATTTAAACCCGATGTAAAAAATAATCTTCAAAGATTACCAAACGAATTGCAAGAGAAGATCTACAAGGACATATGGCAGGGACTTGCCAGAGTCAAATCTCAATTAGTGACTGTAGAACATTTGTGTCGAGAAATTCATAAGAGGAAATTGACCAAAGTCAACAAACAAGTCCGATTTATCTGGATCAAGTGTGCGTTCGTTCTACTATTTCGCTTTAGACCATTTACATTTGAAGATTTTATTGACATTCTTGACCGTTTCCTGGAATGGCAGTGGTCAGAAATTACCCACTACGTTCATTACTTTCGCTCTAGGAGAAGTGTTTGACTGACAGGGTTATGGATACTTTACAAGAGAACATTCGTGCTTTGCCTGTGGAATTGAGAGAATGCATTTACCGTGAGTTCGTCAAAATACAAGTGAAACGAAAAGAATCATTGCATCCGTTACGTCACCGATGTTGGAACCACTGGTACCTAAATGCTATAAGAGGATTGATTCTGATGAAAGTGTTCCAGTGGTCAGACATTGATCAACTACTCGTGTGCAAGAAGAATTGTGTTGCTGATAGTGATTATTTTTACTACCAGGTACACTTATTGCATCGAATTCCAGAAGAAGAGTTAGAGGGTTACCAAAATCTTGTACACAATGTAAACTTAGTTGAAGAGGAAACTTCTGAACGACGTGTGATGTGCAAGTTAGTGACTAAATATTTTGAATACGCCGACGGAATACGACCACTTCTGTGCAAAAAGTACACTTATAGCAGCCGAAAAAAGAGGGTATAAAAACGTTCTACCATGCCACGACCTTTATCATTCGTGATACAACAGATTCCGTGGAAGGAAATCAATGACAGTATTCAAACGGTAGAGGATTACCAACACCTATTACGAGAACTGTCTCCATTGAATTGGGGTCGACGTGTAGTGTGTGTCTTAGTGACTTGCTTTCTGGGATTTCGTTTACCAGCTGATTCTTTGTGGACTCTTTACGAACAGTACCTATTACTCCAAAACAAAATATGAAAGTGATCCCTTTAAATGTCCACGAGAGACTCATTCTGCTCAAAGCTTTGCGCTTTCATTTGGATACTTCTCAACCTCTACGGGAAAACAAGATTCGTCAACTTTTAGGCACTGAAGATGTGTACGACGACGTGTGTGTAGCTTGTGACTTACACCCTCACTGGACAGATGTACGTGACTGGAAAAGTTTGGGGTTTGAGGCTTGGGCTAAAGAAGTGGCACACTATGCCCAAGATTTGTCATCCTAAAACATTAAAACGTACCGTGAAAAAAGTCACTTTTAAACCTGTGTTAGTGTCAATACCAGAAGAACAGTCTGTCACCGAGGAAAACCACTCTCTTCAAGACAGGACTGTCATTGACATTCCTGAAAGACCATTTCGGGAGGACCCTTGTGTGACTGAACCAAGGAATGTACAGACTCTCAGAACATTACACACTACTCCTACGATTTCACCTCTTGATCACAAAAATGTTGTACAGAGACTTGTTTATATTCCACTATGGTCGTTTTGTTGTGTTTTTTATTCCTGTACTTAACCATATGGCTTTTATGTATTTTTGTCTTTCGTGTTGTTCACCATTAAAGATGACAATAAACGTGTCCTGAAAAAGTATAAAACTCTTGTCTTGTCTGTCTTCGTGTCACAAGTGACATTTTGTTACACTACTGCTATGGCTACCTCTACTGTCTCTGCTCCCTCTTCCTCCACTGTCAAAGTCATTGACGAACACGTAGATCGGACTAGTTGGGAGGCCTTGTATCTTCGCCATCCCTTTAACATGCTTATTGCTGGACCTAGCGGTTCAGGCAAAACCGAATTTGTCAAACGTTTGATCGAACATAAACATCATTTGATCGATCGTCCTCCTCAACGAATCGTGTGGTGCTATAAAGAGTGGCAATCGGCGTACAGCCTTCTGCGAGAAAGTCAAGGCGATTCCATCGTCTTTGTGGAAGGCATTCCTGTCGAAGACGACGGAATCGTGTCTGACCCTAGTCAAACTCATTTGGTTATTTTTGACGACATGTTAGGAGAAGACGAAGAAGAAATTAAACTCTGGTTTACGCGCAAAGGGCATCATCGTAATGCCAGTGTCATTTACATTACCCAAAATTTGTTTCAACAAAGTAAAGCCCATCGTACCATCAGTCTCAATGCTCATTACTTGGTGTTGTTTAAAAGCCCTAGAGATAAATCGCAAGTACAAGTCTTAGCCAAACAGTTAGGAACGCCTTGGCTGATTCATGCGTACGACGATGCCACTCAAACCCCACACGCTTATTTACTCGTGGATTTAAAACCCACTACTCCCGATTATTTGCGATTTCGTACCCATCTGTTTCACCCCTGGTGCCAAGACGGAGGACCTATCATGTACACGTCTCCGTCGTCGACTTAATCACCCCAAAAAATCTATAAAAACCTCGGTCACTTGGACTCTGTCTCACACATTGTCAACATGACGTCCCTTCAGTCTCATCTTCCCATTAAATTGATTCGTGCCTTGTACGGCATCGGTCGCGAAAAAAATCCACAAATACGTGCTCGTGTCTTAGAAGCTAGTCTCAAGGAAGTCTTACGATGGTTTACGGTGACAGCACGTCAATTACTGCAAGGCATCATTCAGATTCCACATCAAACCAAACGTTTTTTTGAGAGAAACAAAGTGGTCTTGACGCAACTAGCCGATCCTCGCATCGACACTCAAACCAAAAAGCAAATCATTTTGAAACCTGGAGGAAGTGGATCTTTAGGAGGTGTCATCATTCGTTC
>JAECUM010017590.1:0-38237 GCA_016617855.1 Megalonaias nervosa
GCTGTCAGTCTTATAATGTAATCCATTTCCCAGCACACTAGCTGTCAGTCTTATTATGTAATCCATTTCCCAGCATACTAGCTGTCAGTCTGTGAATTGTCAGATTATAGATGATTCATTGTAACAAGCCAGGGGCAGAAATGCACTACACTCTTATGACTTGCGACAGTGAAGATGATTCATAATATGGGCAACTTGGCTGAAGACCATTTATCCCATTTTCTGGAACAACTTGTTGCCAGCAGTGAGTCAGCTTGACCACTTGTAGAAAAACTTGGACCAATTTTAAGGACAAGGCAAATAAATTTTTGAAACAACTCACATGTGAGACCAATTTTTGTGATAAACTGGACCATAAGTAAAAAAAAGTTAGATCCAGTTAACAGGCAGCATGGATCTTAGCATACTTTAACATACGCTGACTTGAACAGTGGCACTGACATACATGTGAATATCGGTTATGGGACTCCTATTTCTTATTGAAGATAATATGAGTTATGAATTGATCAGAATTCCATTTAAGAGTTGACTTAATGCTTTCATGATGATTTACCATCTGTTGCTGATTGTTTGTAGTTTTCTAAAAGTCATGTTGAATTTTGTGCCAATAACCGAATTAATTAAAACTTTCTGTGAATGTTTTATTAATATTCCTGTAGATGAAACTATTAAATACTTTTTTGATTAATTTTCAATTTTTGGATTGTGAATCAGTTAATAACAGTAAATAACAATCTTGTAATATTATTCAAATTAAGGCTGTATTTTGCTGTCAGAACAGTGGACTAAGACATATGATAGACCAAATATTATAGTTCCTGTAACAATCATTGGGTTAATGTTGAAACTCCACATTTTTCACAGCAACTACATGTGGATGGGGACCAGAGATGCCAGTAGTAGCAAGGGTATTGGTGCTGCAGCAACTGGAGTGAATAAATCAACAATAACAAAATGTTGAATGACACAGAATCAAAGTTCTTTTAACAAAGTTATAATTTAAAAATCTTAAAGTTCACAATCCATGCAATAATGATGTTTAATAAACTTCATTAAATGTGTACACATTTAATACGAAAGTAGCTGACATGCCTTCTTTATGGAGGGAGTGGCAGAGTACTCAAAATGGACTCTAGTCATTTAGTGCTATTGATAACTAATTTCCTTGTAAAATTGTAATGTTCAAAATATTATCCCACCAATTTATTTTCAATTGTTCTAATAAGGTGATGTTAAAAACGGGGGTGGTCAGTTTGGATTGATTTGGTGTTTTATGGCACAACACAGGTAGTAAGGAATTTAGTGCTCAGGCAGTTGGAGTTCATTTTCTTGTCCAAGGACACACCATGGATCTATATTAGTAGTCAGGACTCTCACAGTATATTATAAATATTATTGCAACTCTATGGTCTTAAAATAAGTAATAGAAAAGAGTGTAAAGCAACAAGTTTTGTAAAATTCAACAAATAATTTATGTCCCTAGAATATAAAGTGAAAATATAAAGAAAAGAACATTTGGCATTGTGAATTGTATTCCAGATAATCCTAGAATTACTACTACAAATCCTAATGAATAAAGTTCTGAATAATCTTTAGTCGTATTCAAAATAATTTCCAGTGCTGAGGGTGTTGATGTGCCTATAGTGGACGGTAGTCTCTAATGGCTTGAATTGTATTGATATGCAAACAGTCTTTTGTTAAATTAGAGTATTATACTCCAAGATTTCCTTTACTGAATTCTCTATAATTCCCGGTTATTGTAGAGCACTTTGTATTTCCAGAGAAGAATAATTTGAATTAAATAATTTCAGACCAAATCAAACACTTAACACAACAACGATTCTGCCTTGAGATCTTATAGCACGAATGAATAATTTCTAGATAAACAAGATAATATAAAAAACTATGATGCAAGAAGAGCCAGTATGTGGGACAAAGTTCATTTCCTAAACAGTCCAAGCTATAATTATACAAGGTCTGTTACTTAAGATATTATAAAGATCATGATAAACACAACGTCCTTGACTCAGACCAAGATAAATATGTTTACTTTTGTTCATATTGATCCTAATATTAAACCCACACACACAGAAAATATTAGTTATGTATATATTAGTTAAAAAAAATCAGTTATTTTGGTCAGGTAAAAATAAAATTGATTCTGGACAAGGTCAGCTACAAGATACAATTTTACATAAGCAACCTGGACTCTCACAGTACTACAGTTAAACTTGATGTTCATGCTGAACAGCAAATGTTTTAATGTAGGTGGCATTACTCTAAATATAATTATCTATGTATAATAAGTAATCGCTGTTCCTTTGACACGTGTGTATGCTACTAATTTCACTATAAGTCTTTCTTTTTTGTCTGTTTTACAGGTAACAGATTTCAAGACTTAACACTTCCTACTTGCACCTTACTGTAGGGTTTCTTGCCTTGTCTCACCATTCAATACCTGCATCTCACATGTATAAAGTAGTTAAACCGCATACTGTATTTTCCGTAATTTTCCATGCAGTTAATTTCTTTCAGTTGTGCAAATAGTTTGAGGTAAAAAATAATGTTCAGTTTTTTTGATACCTTAAATTTACAAAATTGTGATAGAAAAAGGTTCTTTGCACCAAAATTAGAATACAAAAGAAGTAATTTGTACAGGCTGATTTTGCATGACAAATATACATACTGATTGTGCAAGACAAATGCATGAAAGATTAATGGCAGTACATTAATCAATGTCAAACTGATATGACATCATAGGCATGTGGCAGTTAGCTTTAAGAAAAATTACATTTTTTTCAGTCATTGACAATCAGAGGAAGAAATTGTTGATTTAAGAAACAAATAATATTTTGTCAAAATGAAATAAACAAATTTCACAACTTAAATTCAGTTAATCAGAATTTTTTAAAACAAATAATCCACTTACAGTATACCATTAAAACCATTTTGTGCATATTGTTACGTGTAGGCTCGTACAATAATAACAAGAGAAAAGAGTGAAGACAACAAGCTTTGTATATTTTAACAAAATAATTTATTTCCCTAGAAAACAATGTAAAAATTGGAAAATAGGACTTACGGTTTGTGAATATAATCCAAAATTTAATCCTAAGAATGAAAAATACAAGTCCTATCACTAAATAGTTCTATTAGAATCCAAGTTCGAATCTGGACGACATTCCAATATGGAAGGCGATGACGTCAGATGTGGTCCATGTACAAATAGCAACAATTCCTCAATTGAATCACAGTTTATGTTTCTGAATAATTCTAGAATAAATTTTCACTGAATTTCTTTCTCCCAGAATTTATAAAACAGTACACTCGTTTGGTTTTCTAGAGAATAAATTATTAAATTCCAAAAACAAATGGACTTCAAAAACAATCTGGTTTCAACAATAAAATACCTATCCGGCCTTCAAGGTTTCCGAAATACAACTGACTAATGAGCACTCATAAAAAGTATTATACTCACCCTAATTATCATCCCTTTCTCGCGAGATAGATTACGTCGTCGCTTAACACTCAAATAACACAATAAGAAAAATGCAATTTGTCACGTAGGAGGAACCCCTATCTATTATCACTCTGAAACAAATTTAAAAATAAAACTTGTTTATTCTGACTAAACGAAATGACCTTGGCAATAACCAATCGTTTTCGCATAGCGTTTGCAATACCGCGGACAAAGGTGAACTAAAAATATTGTTCATGTAACAAGTTTTACGTCTTAGATAAACAGAATTACTGAAAAAGAATTTTGAATCCTGTGAAAATAATCATTACAATAAAATGTAATGAAACAAAAATAAAATATAAAAGAATTTTAAAACTAACACACAAGCAATTTAATTACATATATGTAACAATATACTTTCTGAAAATGAATCAGACTGAGTGCAAATTAGTTTAAGTTTAAATTGACTTGACGATAATGTATTTTAGTGGAGCATGGAGAATTGGAAGTATGAAGTAGATGTATTTTTTTTAAAGAAAACAAAGATTTTGAGAAGAAAATTCTGTAGTTTCAAATCCCTACCTATATAAGTAATATTTACAACTCATGTAAATAAGCCAGTTGTCCCAATCCCCATCATGTATTTTCTCATAGATGTTTTATATCCACTTTACACATGTGAGATGAAATTCCAATGTTGTAGATGTTTTATGTACATTTATTTCTCTTTCTCTCTGTCAATCTCTGTCTAGTATTAGAATAGTCAGTTAGAACCTTAAATGTCCTTGTGTGTTTAATTAGGCTAATAAATGAATGTCCTTCATTGACTTTTGTGTATATATATATATATATATATATATATATATATATGAGTAAATTTGATGATATCTGACAATTTTTGTTCTGAAATCTTTAAACACTTCTTGGAAATATTAAAATTTAACTTTTGTTATTGAAAAAAAGCAAGTTAATTTTTAATGTGTCAGGGCACAAATTGTTTAGTATCTGGACATAAGGTACCATTATATTGTGAAGTTGTATGTCCCAATACTTGCATGCAGACTCCGTTTTTGAAAATAAAATTCATTCCTTCTTCGTATTATAAAAATCCATTATGAACTTTATGAAGTTAGGTTTTTCCATGGAAATCAATTTTCATGGTGTCGGGGAAAATTGCATTTTCGTTGATACTTTAATTCATGGAATGGAGAAAAGGATCCTATGCATCGGGATAAAGGATCCTATTTTTCCCCACAGAAAATTATTGCTCATAGACAATTGAAATTCTTGTTTGACAGTAGCCAGCAACCTCCTTCAAAGTGGAGAGCTCTTGATTAATATAGACAAGGGAGCACACTGTTTTAATATGTACATACACATGATGAGTACACTGTTTATGGCATTGTCAGTGTAGGCTTATTATGTTGAGCATCAGCCTCATGAAATTTACCCAATAATACTTTTGTAAGTGCTCAGTTTGGATATACATCAAGCAAAGGTATGTCCAAAGAGATAGATTGTGTACAAACCATGCTCGTTGATCTAAACTTCCCATTATTCAAACATTTCTTTTTGTTGCTACAACATCACATAACTGGACCAAACTTTGTGGAAAACTTGCACTGGTATAAAGAAAAACCTCTTGATTATAGTGTTAAAAAGGTCAAAGATCAAAGTCAGTGTGAGTCAGAGAAGAAATATTAGTTCTACATCGCACTATAATCTGAACCAAACTTTGTGTCTGGCTTGCACTTTGAGTACGGAAGAAGCCTGTTGATTTTGGGGAAGAGAGTCAGGACCAAGGTTACTGTGACTGAAAGAAGAAAATTGGTTTCTGCACAAACATTTCTTAGCCATGTACATTTTTCAAATCTTTTGATGACTTACATGTTGAGTAAAAATGAAGCTTATTGATTTGGGGGTCAAAAAGTCAGAGGCCAAGGTCAGTGAGATTGAAAGAAGAAAACTGATTGTTGCATAGTAACTTTAGTTCAAGACCACATACCTTTACTGGAACTTGTTGAGGGCTTGTTCTTAAGGTATGGATGTAACCTATTGATTTTTGGGCCAAAACGTCAAAAGTGAAGGTCATTATACTTAAGAAAAATGGGTTTTGCAAAATAAATTTTATTCTAGAGTGAGTTCTTTAGCAAAATTTTGTCGATCACTTGTACATTGGGTAATAAAAAGAAACATTTTTTTGGGGGGGGTCTAGAGGTAGAAGTCACATTCTTGTTAAGTCAGATACAGAAAGAATGGTTTCTGAAAAATAGTAACTTTGGTTCAGAACAACTTATCTTGACCAAAGGTCAATGTCACTGCAACTTTTAATTTTGAATAATCTAATGAATCAGAATTTGAGTTTGATTACACATGCAATTTCATGAGTTTCTTGAATACAGAGTCAGGCCTTGTATTCTCAAAAATATATTGTGTACAAAACTCAGACTCCACCTGAAATACTTATACAGGGCCAGGTCTTGTATTCTCAAAACATGTTGAGTAGAAAACTCAAACTCAACCTCAAAGTCATGTACAGTGCCAGGACTTATATTCTCAAAATATACTGAGTACAAAACTCAAACTCCATCTCAAAGCCCTTTACAGGGCCAGGTCTTGTACAGGTGACACTCAGTTTACATCACAGATTTGTTCCTGAGGTTATGGTTTTAATCCAGAATTGGCATAAATCGAAAGTAATTTTCCAGTGAGATACTTGTAGATTAACAAAGTTCTTAGGCAGAATTTTAAAGTAATAATTATTTATGCATAACAAATTTCTTGGGTAAAATTTTAAGTAATAATTATTTATGCATAGTTTTCAAACAAATTAATTCATATGATACCTAAGTGAGCAACACGTGGGTTGCAGCACATGGTGCCAGTGATGGTGTAAAAATGAGCACAGAGTTGCACATTGCATGTTATTTCTTCATATAAATGGCATTAAAATGAATACATGAATTGGCGTAGAGCAAGTGTCACCTGTATTCTCAAAATAGACTGAGTACAAAACTCAAATTCAACCTCAAAGTCTTATACAGGACCAGGAGTTGTATTCTCAAAATATACTGAGTACAAAACTTGAAATCAGCCTTAGAATCTTACAAGTTTGATCATTGGTATCTTTACTAACATGTAGTTAAGAATCTTCAAACATTTTAGATTTTCCTAATTCTAGTTCCTTTGCAAGTGTGATAAATTTTGTTGACATATCCAGTGTGATTTTAGGGAGTTGAACTTTCATGCCAATATAGTTGCACTTCACTTTTTACCAAGCTTTGATAACAGTCATTTAGATTGGTTAAAATCACATCATGTGACCCAGAAAAACTAGATGCAATTAGTTCATAACACCAGAAATGAACTATTTTAGTTTCCATACACACTTCTTGTGTGTCTTAAAAATATTTGTAAACAATAGTTAAAACAGTTCTATTATTTATTTTATTCTATTCATTATTATTTTTTGTACCTTTTTTAGTTATAACATTTTAACTTTATATTTTACAGGATTCATGAAGTCATAAAAATCAATTACACATGATGCTTTCACTTGGTAGTGTGTAATTGATTTTCAGCTTTTAAGAATTTACTTGCTATAGTCATTGATGTTGTGTAATTGATTTTCAAAATTCACATCTTTATTCACTAAAACCATTCATGCGGTACATGTGTGCTTGATTTTCAAACTTCATAACTTCATGGACTTTGGCTGTTCATGCAGCTTCATGACTTAACTGAATAGGCTGTTCATTCAGTATGTAATTGATTTTGAACCTTCATGGCTTTATTGAATTGGGCTGTTTATGCAGTGTGTAATTGATTTGATTTTCAAACTTCATGATTTTGCTGATTAAGGCTGTTCATCCAGTGTGTGATTGATATTCAAGCTTCATGACTTCATTGAATAGGGCTGTTCATCTAGTGTGTGATTAATATTCAAGCTTCATGACTTCATTGAATAGAGCTGTTCATCCAGTGTGTAATTGATTTTCAAGCTTCATGACTTCATTGAATAGGGTTGTTCTTCCAGTGTGTGATTGATATTAAAGCTTCGTGACTTCATTGAATAGGGCTGTTCTTCAAGTGTGTGATTGATATTCAAGCTTTGTGACTTCAATGAATAGGGGGGCCCCGAGTGGCCAAGTGGTCTAAAGCGCTCTCCGTTACGGATCACTGCCATCTGACCTCTGTCTGCGTGGGTTCGAGTCTAAGATTCGGCGAATGTGGATATGTGAGAAAGCTTGCCAGTAGCTTCTCATGGGTTGGTGGTTCTTTCCGTGGATTTCCCGGTTTCTTCCTCCACCATTAATACTGGCCGCCATGTATAGCCTATTGTGTGCTGAAAAATGGCGTTAAGCCCCACAACAACAACAATAACAACATCAATGAATAGGGCTGTTTGTACAGCATGTAATTGATTTTCAAGCTTCAAGACTTCACTCTATAGGGGCTGTTTGTACAGCATGTAATTGATTTTCAAGCTTATTGGCTTCACTGAATAGGGCTGTTTGTACAGCATGTAATTGATTTTCAAGCTTCAAGACTGCAATAAGATGACTCTTCATGCATCATGTAATTACTTTTCAGTCTGCTTGACTTCATGAATCCTATAAAATATGAACTTCAGTTTTTGAAAATGTTTGAAATAGGAGTCCAGGACCAACATTTGTTGCTGAAAATCATGGATTAGAACATACGCTGTATCTAGACCCTGATCTGTTCAATCTGTCATGCGGCAGTAGGTGTTAAACAGAAGTAAATCAGGTATATCGAAATTAAAGTATCAGAACCTGTGTGATTTTCTTATTGCAGTTACTCTTTGCACTTGCATTAAAGTTGTGCAAGCTTTAATGAAAATAAGACAACTCAGGTGCACTGATTATGTGATAATAAATGAATCCGAGATCAAACTCATCTACCTTGGGTATTTGATCAGGTAATGAATGGAAGACAAGGTTTGAGACTCAAGAAGAAATGAACCAGCAGTTGGAGAAGCAGATTATCACACTCCAAGATAAAGTTGAAGATGCAAAACGAAACTTGAAAGATGGTAAGTAATTATAATCCACATGAGGAACCCTTTCCTACATGTGATATTTCTGAAACAGGCTTGACTGTAGATTTTCCAAAAATATGTAAAATAAACAATAATTTTTTGATTAGCTTCAGGGAGATATCCAATTTTTCTAATTTATTTTTGCCAAATTATAGAGTCTGAATCATGGAATCTTCCAGATCACAGAGATGTCACATGTTTGTTATAAGGTATACTTTCCTGAAAACCCTTTTCACATAAGGTTATAGTTGTTTTTCCTATGTCCACCATGTTGGAATGCCAAACCAATTGATCTTGGGTCCTCATGGCATTTGAATTAATGAATAAATTGCCTTTTCATATACTTTGTTTTATAGAACCTTGAATTAAAATTATGCTTAAATATTCTCACGCAACACCTCCATCATTATTGACAAAGGAAGAGACTCCCCTTTTTGTGAAAAAGACTATAAATAGAGTTTAGTATCATTAAGATTTATTTCCCCTGAAAAGAGCATGGCCACCACCTTTTGAGTCAAACCTCCTTGGTATTTTTATTGTTAGGAATACTAATTTGTCCAGTTTAATAGGATTGGAATATAAAAATATTGGGTATGTAAAAATGTTTAACTATCTTGCATAATCTTGTTTTCTTGATATCAAAATGACTCAATTTCTGCTATACATTTCATATAGATCTAGGATGACCTATTAATGGCACATGGTGATTTTGAGGGAGATAATCATGGGTTGTTTGGCTTTAAATTTATATATATTTTATATTTTAGAATGTTTGCTATAAACTTAGCTGAGGTCATATGTTGAGGGGATTATCTTTAATACCAGTCAGTCTTTCTTATCAGTACTTGTACTTGTAATATAACTGAAATGAGTTAACATTAGTACATTTAATTAAGAGTTTTAGATCTTTAGGCCAAAATGGTGGTGGCTAATCAAATCAACCTTTTATCTGATAAAAGCATTCCCAAAGTCATGATGGAGATTGTCATCGACATCATCATCACTGTCATCATCATTATCATAATGTTTCAAAGTAAATACCATAGTTATTTTAAATGACCCTGAGGGATGGGGAGTGGGTGTAGCAGGTCAGGTGTGCAATCTCTGAAGGGGGGTGGGGGTGGCATTGAATGCTGAATTTCACTGTTTGACTGAAAATGTTCATAAATTAAGTTGTTTTGATTCTTCTTACAGACCCTAAATTATTCAGGTACTATTTTAATTATTTGGTCATGCCATAATGGATATATATTGATCTGTTAGCCTCGATAAGGTAGGAATTTCTTTTTACTGTGGAAATAAAAGGAAAAGTGCATTTATTAGAAGGGGCTTATATTAGAATAACTATGGTATGTGAATTGCATGGTTCTAGTGCATGTTCCTGTTAGAATTATACCCAAAAATTGTAATATGTTAAAAGTAACATTTGATCTACAATGGCAGCAATATAGCTAATATAGAGTGCATGCACATGGACACAGAGACATAGATCTTATTATGCACTTCAGACTTGTACATCAGTCTCTGTGCCATAATTGAAAGCTTGCAGTTGGTTTTGAAAGATTGGCCCAATGGGAAGCTAGGTCCAGTTTTTCAAAATGTTGCCTGATGTGGAGATTATATTATCTTGCCTTTGTTAATCTTAGGAGTTGTATCCATCATACAGATACTAACAGGAGTTAAAATAAACATGTAAGATTTTAAACTGTCCAGATTGAAATCTTTTTGTGCTCTAAGAAAAATAAATTTGATGTACTCTGATGGAAACAAGACTGGATATTAAATGCAGGAGAAATTCATTCAATTTTATTCTAATGGAGGCAAGAATACATTTTTAATGCAACCTGATTATCATAAACAGTAATTTTGTTTCTTGAGATCAGAGCGAATTGAAGTTTAGTAAAACTTTGACTGATGGACTAAGGTTATCAAATCATTTTCATGCTCAGACTCAGCCTCACCTGGGAATAGTCTCAGACTTAGTGTCAAGCCTCACCTGGGAATAGTCTCAGACTTAGTGTCCAGTTTGTTAAATCTGATTGGTCAGTGACTCTACATTTAATCAGTCAAACAGTTTTCATTGGTTTGGAGCTCAAACATATTATCATATTCACAAAACAGAAAAGTAATGATATCATTGGTAACAGCCAATGTATTGTTACTTATATTATTTTTATGTATGTATATACACAAACAGCATGTATATAACATCAAAGTTTTCATGGATATAGGAATTAATTGGTCGTATTGGGAACAAAATATCACTGTTCATAGAAATAGATGCTGTTTATGTTAACAGAGAATACACTTATCTGAGTTTTTGGAGGAAATATTGATGTAATAGCATGTATTTCATTATTTGTATTTTGACCATAAGTGTTATATAAGTATTTATCTCCTACTTACATTGCTAATTCAGAAGACCTGTATTTGTTGTCAGGTAATGTGTCTGCAATTTTTGTTTAAAGCCATGTGTGCAATGGTGCAGTCTTTAGTAACTATGTTTGTTTAATTTCAGCTTCCTAAAATTACAGTGGAATGTGCTTATATCGAAACTTTAATTTAGCATTGTGTTTGGTTATAGCAAGAACTAATTGAAATATATATAATTATGTAATATAATAATATCAGTAGGTTTTCTTTCCTGTTTTTCACAGAATCATATTTAAAGCTGCAAGTTTAAAATGTATTGTTATAAATTGGTTTTAATGTGTATCCAGGTCCAGAAAAAAAAGTTAATGCCCTTGTTCATGATAGCAATTAAAATTTTTAGTGATAAAAAATATTTTAATGTTAACAAAATGTAATTGTGTGTTCAAACCATTTATATATTGAATACAGATAAAAATCTTACATCAGTATAGTTATTGTTAATAAAGATCATCAGTAATTACAACATCAATTGGAATATCCACATTTCAGTTAGTTATTGTTAAAAGATCATCAGTAATTACAACATCAATTGGAATATCCACATTTCAGTATAGTTATTGTTAGTAAAGATCATCAGTAATTACAACATCAATTGGAATATCCACATTTCAGTATAGTTATTGTTAGTAAAGATCATCAGTAATTACAACATCAATTGGAATATCCACATTTCAGATTCTTTACTAGCAAAATTACTATTTTTCTGCTTTAAAAAATGGGGGTGGGGTGCTGTATTTATATGATCAAAAGCCACCCTCTTGCTGTACAGAATTCTGGCATGTATTTACTGGTTTGGTAGATTTATTAGTCTGGCCTAAAACTGCAATGTTTACACATGTAATTGGGTTAGTTTCGTTTACTGCCTGCGTGTTTACAGAATTGGTAAACATGCATGTGGCTGTCATTGACACAAAAACTACCCATTCCAGTTAAATTATACATGTTCACATATCTGCTCAAGAGGATTGTTTATCAGGATTTTTCTGTAATTCTTTTTGTAAAGTAATATATCTGTGATTTTCCCATTTCTCCATCAAATTAGCATAGCTAGGAAAAACTCAGAAGTTGTGATAGTTGGTTACAGTGTACATTACACAAGATAACACATCAAGCTGATTTATTGATAAAGCCTTTACACGTTTCTTTAGCAACAACTTGTTGTTAACAGAACCTTTGATTATTTTATTTTAAAGGAACACCAGTTCAAGTTTGTTTAGTTTCTTAGTCATTGTAAATCCTACAAAACAACCCATGTGTTTGTCCAGGTAAAATATCCTGTTTCATTATTGGTTTTTCATAATGTACATATGTATGACAATAGGAAAAATTGTCACAAAAACGTGTTACAAATTGAATCCTGTCATGATAAGAGGTAACAGATGCACCACAGATAAAACAATTTCAAGCTTAGTTGTTTTATGCACATTTAAATTACTCTCAGCTATTTGTTAAGCATGATGAGTAGATAGTGGCAACGGTTGAGTTTCTAATCATTTTGAATAAACAGCTTTGTTTCTTAAATTATTGTGAAGCACATACACATTTAGAAATTTTGGTAAACATTGCAGACTTAGTTTGGACCCCATGTCTTGTCATGGGAGAATTAATGCACTTGGTAGAGAGAAAAGGTTAGAAGATGAAGAATGAAAAATCAGAGTAACACAGGTATAGATGTATGGATAAAGAATTTTAAAAAATTTGAGAAACATTTAATCTTTTACGAAAAATATTTAATGAGAATAAAATCTTAGACATTAAAATTTGTACTCATGATTGAAATATGAATGTATGATGAAATAAAAAAGGCAATCATAAAAGGTATTATAAAAATAGTAAAAATTAAAATATACATCAATAGTGGTCATAATTCTATGAATGATATAACACAATAGGACCACATGTTTTGTTAAAAACTTACTAAAAATTGTTCATACTAATTGTTTTACTTGTCTTAGTGTTGCAGGTTGTGATAGTGCCCCTAATTGTTTATTTTGAATTATAATCTTGGAAAATATTTGAACTGCATTTAAAAATATAATTACTAAACCTTAGTTGAAAGTAATTATAATAAGTTTTTTATACAGTATTTTTGATTTTACATTTTCTGTTATTGAAGTACAAAAATTAATATAGTTAACCTGTCATAAGCAACTACCTCTGGAAGGTGAAAAAATAATGGCCTTTAAAGACAGGTGGTTACTTCTAATTCAGAATAATGGCCTTTAAAGACAGGTGGTTGCCTCTAATTCCTTTTAAAGAGCTGTTTAAGATAGGTAATTGCTTAAGACAGGTTTTCATTGTAAATAACTGCAGGCTGTTGTTCTTTTTTAATAGTAAATTCATTTATTCTTCTTTTCAGCTGACTATCTAAAATACAACCAAACTAAGAAACTTACACCAGGTCTCAGATATTTATCCTGATTCTGTGATATTTAGCACGTTTGACTCATACACAGATGGTTTATTCCTTGATTTTAATTTAACAGCTTACTGTTCGTGTCATCTTTTAAACCTTTTCTTACATAACTTTACCATAAGCTTTTTTCTGTATACATATATTTTATTTCACTTGAAAACAGAAGTTTCGTTTCATATGCATTTAGACTGCTTTGTTTTATTTTCATGTTTCAAATTTACTAAGCTTATTTACCTCTTTGGCTTAAGATATTTTATTATTAATTTATTATTATCTCTTTTGACCATTTTATTTAGTCAACTGAGATCATTGTTTTATTCAGGTTTTTTTGTGTGTACAAAATAGCATTTTGACCTTTTTCTCTAAGATTTCTGAAAATAGGGAAAGACATCTTTGTAGAAGTGATTTCTTTTCATAGTTCAATAGAAATATAATTTCCTTTTCTACTAAAAGAAACTTTGTATTTTTTCAGTGTTTGCTTTCATCCAGATTTGATTTTAGCTAAACATTTCTTTATGTATTAATGTATTCTGTTATTTGTCTTTGTGGTTATGGGTATCCTTATTTTACTGTTTAAAACCCAGCAGTTTCGCATGCTTGATGGTGGGCGGCTTATGTGCATGATTGCGTATGAAACTGCATGCATTGAAGTTTGTTGGATTAAATTGTTTAGCAAGAAACATAATTGCATGTTTAAAGATTAACCTGCTGAGGCAAAAACTACTGTAATCTTTAAATAAAATATATTTTGTTGCAGTTTTAGTTGACAGATCAGATATGTCATGGTGGTCCTTTATGCCCCTTCTTTGGATCAGTTTATACTTTCTGCTCCTGTAGATTTTCTTCACCAAAAAAAAAAAAGGATAAAAGATATTGGTGATCACTCTTTTCTCTATTTACTTATTTCCAATTCTGTAATGGTTTAATTTTTTTGTTGCATTTCACCTTTTGTTATTTAGTTCCTTCTATATATAGTTGATCATATCTTCTTGCATAATTATACACAATTGAATTGTTCCCATTTATGCCTATTACACTAAATTTCTTTTTTAAACTTGTGTATTAAGTAGTATTTGTGAATTTAAACATTTCTTTAAAATTCAAACCCATGAAATTAAGTATATTTTTAAAGTTTTTAAATTCTGGCTTTAAAATTCACATAATTCCCAACCTGTTTGAACACAGTTTTTCAAGCAGAGTCCTGTATGTTACAAGTAGAACAAAATCATATACAAAAACTTTCAAATTTTTTATCACCTTTGAAATACTCTGGAATGTGGAAACCTCTGCACTAAATATGTAGGTCACACAAAGTTTTTATAAAAAACATGTCACAGTCAGGACATGCTTGAGTTATCTATTTCCAGTGGAAATATATATGAGATTTATATTAGCGCCTGTTTATAAAATGAACAACAAACAAAAAAAATAATGGAAATAAGACAACTCAGGCATACATTTTATAAGAATCAAGATGAAATCAAAAAGGTTCTGAATTAGTGCGTGTTAAATTTTATTCTGTACATAACAAATGCACTCAGTCATCCAAGAGCACATAACTCTGATTAGGTCTTTAATGTTTGATTTGGATTTTCAGCCAAAGCATATGTTGAAGGTAGTAGGGTATCTCCTGTAAATAGTCCCCCTGACACACCCAAGTCAAAATCGACGGGAATCACCATTAATATATCTGTCAGCCCACAAGGTATGACTTTCTCTATGTTTTATCCAGTATGTAGGCTTTTGGCTGCTTTCTTCGTGTGCCCTAACTCCTGCACTCAGTGACCTTGGTCTGGGTGCACTCTCATGTGTAGCCTTCTAGATATTTTCTCTTGAACTGCATGGCTTAACTTTATATATCTGACCTAGATAGAATATAATTTAAATTAAATGGAAACAGAATATGTTTATGAATAAAAGATACAATTTTGTGTAGACCTGTATAAAATTCATTATTCGAAGCTTTCAAGAGATCGTTCAAAAAGCAGACATAATACTTAGAGTGTAAATTCATCTAAAAAGAGGTACTGGTTAATATTGGAGCAATCTATGCAGTGTTTGTTGAATTACAATATAAGGACATGTAATATTTGTCCAAAATATTATTGATTATTTTTAATAGTTTTATGTTAATTTTAGAAGCTGGTTTTTTGCTTTAACAATTTACTCATTTCTGCACTAATCTTGAAAACTTAATTTTTATCCTATTCTTATCACATTAGAGCTGATATTGAATTCAATATTTAAAAAGAAATGAATATTGGGTCTAATGACTTAGGTAGAATTTTTGCATGAAAAGCTATGCAGGCTCAAACAAAAATCTCAGGGTTGGAAATTTCTGTTGTAGTTTTTCTGTTATTTGCTGATAATTTACGTATCAGTGTTAACTTGTTTACATTTGTTCCTGCACATGTAAGTAGGTTGATAAGTCTTAATTTATTCTCTGAAACAAATGTTGTATGTAACTAGCAGGTGTAAAGACTTTAATTCTGTAAGTATGTATTGCATGTTTATGATTAAAGAAGTAAATTCTATTGTTACTTCATGTAAATGTTATTTACTCTGAAATAACACTTTTCAGATTCTGTCAAACAATAATAATGCTGCATTTAACAAGCTGATTTTATGCCAGTGTAAGTCCATTGCTATCTATTTTCTTTATGAAACTTGAAATAAGAAGGAAATTGAATTTTTAGGTCTAGGATTACAGTATTTTCTGCACATATCTGGTTATTGTACCTGATGCTACAGCATAGACATCTGGTAGTGTGATGCAAATATAATTATTTGGGGAAAATTGGACAAAAGCCTCCTAGGATGGACCTTTGTCCTACCCCAAGGTGGCTTTTGCCTTAAGGGGCTTATGTCCTACCCCTGTCAGGAGGCTTCTGTCCTAAGGGGCTTTTATCCTAGGAGCTTTTGTCCTGGAATCAATTATTTTTTGTGTCCTGTCAACAATAAAAACAAAACTTCTCAGTATTTTGTTTAATGCTACATGCATACTTAAATACACAATAGTCTTGAAGAAGAGTACAGATTTTAAATATAAGGTGATGAGAAATAATTGCACATGGTCCATTCCCCTATTCCCCTTCTATTTGAAAATGCGGGGGGTGTCTTCTCAAATTTGAGGGTTTGAATGAACAAATAAGGTGGTACCTGAAAATATAATGCATGATTTTCTTTCATTCAGTTAGCTATTGGGTCAGTTTTTTTTACAAATAGGCATGCATCCCTTGTGCATCCTAGAATAGATCCTGATGTTAACACATTGTTTTGACAGGTAGCAAATGTTCTAATTGTTTTTAGAATATTTTTCCCTATAAGTTTGTAATATAATTGGGGAGGTTTTGGCTTGTTATGCCAGGCTTAAACAAAGTATACTCAGTCTAATGAAGTCTACCCTGCTATATATAGATATAAATTAATGGACCTTAAGTAACTTGCTTGTGTACATCACAACTCATTTTGACTTAAAAATGAGTCCACATATGTTTCTATGCAACTATAATTAAACACTCGTTTTTGTGCATGATTAAGCATGGGTTCATGTTTATTGTTCTCTGACTACCAAACACAATTATTATAGGTTGATGTCTTTGCACCAGTACTTTAATGTTACTCATTTGTTTGTCCTTTTAATATCACCATGCCATTCAAATTAGGAGGAAATACAGCGATTTTGCCATTGAAGGACCTTTGAATTGTGAGCTGTTTGTTTCAGTTATGCCCTCAGTATCTTGGTTTTTTCTTATCTGCACTCATGAAAATTGGTATATGGATGCCAAAAGATACTTGCATAACTTATACAATTTCAGCCTTTCATTCATTGTGTCCTCAATTAGATATATTGGTACATCTCAGAAAGAGTAAGTTAACCATATGAAAACTACATTGCTGTGACATCATTTGCACAACTGAGTGACCTATGTCTTATCAGCATTTGGTATAATAAACCCTCAGTATCTTGGAGACTTATGGACTGAACTAGACCAGGTCATTGTGACATAGTCCATATCCATGATTGTCAGTGCTGTGACATAGTCCATATCCATGATTGTCATTGCTGTGACATAACCCATATCCATGATTGTCAATGCTGTGACATGATCCTTATCTATGATTGCTAATGCTGCAACATAATCCATATCCATGATTATCAGTGCTGTGACATAATCCATATCCATGATTGTCAGTGCTGTGACATAGTCCATATCCATGATTGTCATTGCTTTGACATAACCCATATCCATGATTGTCAATGCTCTGACATGATCCATATCTATGATTGCTAATGCTGCAACATAATCCATATCCATGATTATCAGTGCTGTGACATAATCCATATCCATAATTGTCAGTGTGAACAGTGGGCCATACTTCAACACTGATGGCTATCATCAGCTGTAATTTAATTAATTAGCTGTTATGTTACATCAAACAACCTGGATGTATAGCTGCATAACATGCATTTTTGCTGTTAGCACTAAAAACAGCATGAATGTCGTTAACAGTTCAAACATAAATATAGAAGAGGGTTCATTGAAGGTAGTGTGAAGGCATATAAATGTGTATTAAACAGCGTGGTGTTGCACATTACATGAGTACAGAACAGGCAACAGTAATATTTGTACTGCATATATTGGCTATAGATGTAGTTGACCCTGTTACATCCTGATTTATCAAACTTTGTTTCAACCTACACTGATGAAACTTTATTTGTAGACACAGCTGAGTGATTAGTATATTGCAGTGATATTTCTTTTCTCCACATGGTAATTTAGTAGCTTAGACTCTTAACTTCCAGTGGCTAACAGGTTTAAAAAATCCTGTCAACTAGTCCCACAAATCACCTGTCATGTATTTACAAGACCCTTAATCCCTATTGCCTTTGCATCAGTGTTCCATTACCAGTCTGTATATTGTCTGTATATTGTCAGTTACTCAAAATGTACTCCTTTTGGTGAGGGGATCGTGTTTATGAGTAAACCATTTGTTTATTTATTTTTTTTTTAGTTTTACTTTTCATCACAACCTTTTTGCCATTGAAGTATTGAAATTGTCCCAGTTCCCTAAAATATATCAAAATAGTTGTATAATAAGCGATTGTCCATGTTTTATTTATTTATTTAAATTTCATAATTATTTTTTATTAACATGAATCAGAGTAAAATTTAGTGCAGATGTAGACATTTATCATGTGCTTATGCATTCTGAATAAGTTGGCTCTTGTAGATAATGCTAGCGGTGTAAAATTTGCTTAACAAAGTTCAGCTATCACTGTACCAATTTTTATTTTACAATGCTTAATTAGATAACATAGTATGTAATAACAAATTATTCATAAGACAAATGAATTTTACACAATGTCTTTTTTTACTGAGAAGGATATACTTGACATAGTTACAATTTATTTTAACTACTGCAGCTGGCAAGACACCAAGAGAAATCAAGACCTTTGATGATCTTTCTGATGTAAGTTTTGTTAATGTTTTTCAGGAAAAGAGAAAATTTTCTTGAAATTTGCCAAATTTTGCACTGCAATAGAGCAAAAGGGGAGATAATTCTGTAATCTTATTAAATTCATCTGTGACATTCAGGAATGAACAAATATGATTTTTCACAGCAAATATGTGTTCTTATAAAAAGGTCCACGTTAGTATTCAGATAATTTTGAAAAGGTATATGGTAGTGGTTCTCTTACATTGTACCATGGCATGATAATCAAGCTTCAGAACATTTTGAAATGTGACTTATTCCACAGGACAAGAGACCGTATGTGACTTCAGTCTTTTACTGCAGTGGAACCTGTCTTGAAAAACCACCCCTTCTGCCACAACATAATGGTCTGTCATGACAGGTGGTCTCTGATAACAGGTCAATAGCACTATACAATCAATAAATCTGTACATGGAGAACCAGGTCTCTCAAGACAGGTTGTCTCTCACAGCAGTGGTCTCTCAAGACAGGTTTTACTGTATTTATTTGGAAAAAAACAAAATGACCCATCCTTACAGATTGACTAGTAATCATTATTGGCAGACATTTCTGCTTTTTGAGCCATAAACTATCTATAAAAACAGACTGCAAAGAAGTCAAAAGTTTGTGTTTAATACGATCTGCTTATTTCAAAGTTTGTGCGTGAATGTTACTTTGAGAAAGTTTTACAATAAACTTATGACATATGGCAGCAGATGCCAGGAATTTGCAAGAAAGAAAACTCAGTTTCTAATACATAATGTATTATGTACAAAAAATCTGTCAGTCAAACATTCCATGTTGAAATAGTTACGGTAAGTAATGGTTTGACTTAGTATGAACACTGATACAACCAATTTATTGTTAGTGTAAACTGTACAGTTTGTAGTGAAACATAATACACTGCTTCCTCTTTATTTCAGTTTTTTCACTAGTGCCATAAAAATGACCTGTATTATAAGTGAGTGCACCTTACACTGAGTGATATTCAAACAAGACTGTGTCTTGACAGTGCGCTGAAAACAAATAGAGTATTTCATGATGTGAAATCAAATTATAATTGGTTCTCATGATCTGGATTCTAGTAGAATTAAATAAATTAGGTAGCAATGAGTCAACAAAACTTGGCCAAATTCAGTGATAAAACAAAATTTTACAAAATATAACTATACAATTAAATGTTGACCAGATTAAAAATTTGACTAAATTTAACAGGATTTAGAACCATATGTATGGCCGAATCAGGTAAAGTGCTGGAGGGGGTTTCCAAAACTTCAAAATGGCCCTGACTTTCCTTGAAAGGGTACCAAAGCAACAGTCTGTGTCTATTTACTCAAAGTGTGCTTAACACCCAGTAAACTTGCACAAGAAAAAATGATGGTTAAATTTCAAGTGACAAGTGACTGTATGTTTGTGTGTGTATAAAGTTTGTTTGTTTGTATTTTAAAGCCTGGTTGTCGGTTCTGGAAACCCCCTCCTGTACTGATTGACACTATAGTGAGGACCCATTGTATATATACATGTGTATTGGTAATTAGTTGTAACAAATTATAGATAATACAATGTATGCCTGGGAGTTCTGAGAGACTTGTTATAAATCACTATTGTATTTGAGTCATGTGCAAAGAGAACAAAATCCACAGTTCTGACTGATGATTATAAGCTGTTGTACTCAAATAACAATCCTTTCAGGCCAGTCCCATGATGATAGCCATTGTGCTCAAATAACAATCCTTTCAGGCCAATCCCACTATGATAGCCATTGTACTCAAATAACATTCCTTTCAGGCCAATACCACTGTGATAGCCATTGTACTCAAATAACAATCCTCTCAGGCCAATCCCACTATGATAGCCATTGTACTCAAATAACATTCCTTTCAGGCCAATCCCACTATAATAGCCATTGTACTGAAATAACAATCCTTTCAGGCCAATCTCACTATCACTATGATAGCCATTGTACTCAAATAACAATCCTTTCAGGCCAATCCCACCATGATAGCCATTGTACTCAAATAACAATTCTTTCAGGCCAATCCCACTATGGTAGCCATTTTTTGTACTCAAATAACATTCCTTTCAGGCCAATCCCACTATGATAGCTATTGTACTGAAATAACAATCCTTTCAGGCCAGTCTCACTATCACTGTGATAGCCATTGTACTCAGATAACAATCCTTTCAGGCCAATCCCACCATAATAGCCATTGTACTCAAATAACATTCCTTTCAGGCCAATCTCACTATGATAGCCATTGTACTCAAATAACATTCCTTTCCTGACATTCTCACTATCACTGTGATAGCCATTGTACTCAAATAACATTCCTTTCAGGACAATCTCACTATCACTGTGATAGCCATTGTACTCAGATAACAATCCTTTCAGGACAATCCCACAATGATAGCCATTGTACTCAAATAACAATCGTTTCAGGCCAATCACATGATGATAGCCATTGTACTCAAATAACAATCCTTTCAGGCCAATCCCACTATGATAGCCATTGTACTGAAATAACAATCCTTTCAGGCCAATCCCATGATGATAGCCATTGTACTGACAAATAACAATCCTTTCAGGCCAATCCCACGATGATCAAGAGTCTGGAAAAGGAGAAGAACCAATTGTTTAACCAGTTGAGAGACTTGGAATGGCGACTTGATCAGGAATCCAAGGCAAGTTTAAAATTAATGCAGAAAACACACACACACACACACACACACACACACACACACACACACACACACACACACACACAGAGTATTAGTGCCATGCCAACTGATAGTTTAAATCTTACCAAATCTATTAGTACAGCAGCTAATGAGGTCAAAGGTTGCACTGTTTTATGTGTAGTGACTGAAAGTTAAACCTTGCAAAATTATGACCCCTCTGTGAGCTGACTTCCATAAAACTGTTCTATTATTAATCACACCTCCTTATACTGGCCACCTGTAATAAATGGCAAGCCAAAATATGCCTCTGGAGTTTCCAGTTTTGTGAAGTTTTACTATTTATGCCACTTTCCCTCTTCATGTGTGTGATATGCTAGTCCATTAAAAGTGAAAACTGGCAGATGAACGAACTGACAGAAATATTCCACACACACACAAAGAATGAGAAGTATAGAACAATAAATATTTACATTTTGGCACACACACAAAAAAACCCAACAAATATCCAGAATGATGAAAAGGTCTGTACTGCTAAAGGAAAAGAACAATATTTTGTTTATCCCACCCATTCCAATAACCACATGCATTCATCAAATGTTCAATAATGATCACTATATCATGGTTGGGTAGTCATGACTTGGTCAGCTTTTATGGATCTCAACTACTGTGCTTTGGCAGGGGAGAGCTGAACTATGGAGACAAATAATATAAAAACAAAAGCAATTCTCATCAAACTCTATGAAAATATTTATTTTTTCTTAATGAGTCAATAAAATTGTTATGGAACTTTGTTTTTAAAAAAAGACACTAACATAAAAAAATAGGTTGCTATCAGAAAAAGGTGACGGATATCAAGGTACATGTCCACATCCACTTCTTATATTTAAAGGATGAAATATGAAATAAACTGGATTCAGTTCATAAGCAATAAGCCTATAAACCTCAAATTAAATAACAATATTTTCACCATTTGGCTGCAGATTCATGGATTTTCATTCGCTTTTCCAAGCTTCAGAATTTTGGGTAGGAATCACTTATTTTGAAATGCAATTGCAGACATAAATAATCATTATATTGACATAAAAGTTGATCATAAAGTGTGAAAACACTATCTTTAAACCATTTTAAATTCATCCTTTTACAGGAAAATGATACCAATTAAATTCTGTTCATTTATTGTACAAAAAGTATCAATAAGAGTTTGTGTACTGGTATGTTGTGCCAAGGAGTAAAATGGGAAGTACTGGATAATCATAATATTTCGTGGCAAGTTTATAAGAACACATGCAACAATCAAGCCATAGAGGGCAGTCTAGTTTGTCAAAAGATTGATATATGAATTTAGCCACTATATTAGTAATCCTTATGTCAATTAAAAATGCAAGGATATTATTTTTATTCATTATCTGACTGGAATATAATGACAGAAAAATTAGAATGTTTACATCTTCGAAGTTTATGTAAACATAGCAGGACAATGGGAAGTGTTTATTCACTATACTGTACATTTAGTATTGGGAAGAAATGATCAAATGTTGGTTCCATTTTGTTTTATTGAACTGTTTCAATCTTTAGAGTACAGTATAGCAATGAAGTTGAAGACTTCATACATGCAGGGATTTTTTGTGATTTAATTTTTTCATATCATATAGGTACACTGTACTTTGCAAAGCATGTCCTTAGTATATTAGATTACACAGTATTTGTAGAAATTCTTTAGTTTACGAAAATATTATGAAATGTTTGAACCAAAGTTTCTGTAAATGTGCTGATATTTACTGCAGTTATATTAATATCAACACTTAAGCCAATCCTGGAGAAAATATGTAGTGTTGAAGTTAGTCTGACCCCAGACCCCACATGGTGTAAGATAAGTCTTGCTTTTAGGCTTTGTTGAGTACTCATGGACAAGCATTATTAGAAACTATTAGGCTTTGCTGAGTACTCATGGACAGGCACCATTTGAAACTATTAGGCTTTGCTTCATGGACAGGTACTATTAGAAACTCTTATGTAAAATTAGGCTTTGCTGAGTACTCATGGACAGGTACACTATTAGGCTTTGCTGAGTACCATGGACAGGCACTATTAGAAACTATTAGGCTTGCTGTGTACTCATGGACAGGTACTATTAGAAACTATTAGGCATGCTGAATTTTTCATGGACAGATACTATTAGAAACTATCAGGCTTTCTGAGTACTCATGGACAGATACTATTCGAAAGTATTAGGCTTGGCAAGTACTCATGGACAGACTATTAGAAATTATAGTGCTTGCTGAGTACTAATGTACAGATACTATTAGAAACTATTAGGCTTGCTGAATACTCATAGACAGATACTTAGAAACTCTTATTAAACTTTAGTTATTGATTGGTGCTTGGACATTCATTATAGGAATAAGTCCAAGTTTTTAACTAGAGCAATATTAAATGCCTGCTGAATGTGTAGATCCTGTACAGGTTTTACAGTCTTAATGAGAGTCGAACTGAATACCTTTCTGTGTCACAAATTTAGAATTTTGTATTGAAGATAATACATCCTGCAAGAGTTGATATTTCTGCATAGAATGCAGAAACTATCAATGGCCATGTGATGTTGATTCCAGATAGAACAAAGTCAGCTTAATTAGTTCAGCAAAAATTACTGGAGGTGGGGTGACTATTTAATTTGGATGCCCCTGGTGTATGTGTGCATATGCATATGTGTGTGTGTGTGTGTGTGTGTATATATATATATATATATATATATATATATATATATATATATATATATGCTTTTGAGCCTAGAGTAAATAAGAACACACTACCAATATATAATATATATATATATATATATATATATATATATATATATATGGATGGGTTTAAAGGGTCAGTACTATTATAGCTAGTATTGTAGTTAAACTGATGGGGAGAAGTGGCATGATTTCTGCATGACAACTTTATGGCACTTTTCTTATACCAAGATGGTGTGAAGGAAAAAGGTCATAGAAAATAAAAATAAAATGTTATGAATGTATTTTAAAATATTTCTTCCAAACCTATGACCAAAAGAGCTCGATACAGCTTCACTGGAGTGTGTATGATATGAAAGTAGAATCTCAGAGGTGTTCATAAGACATGAAATTTATAAATTTTCTTCTAATTAAAAAGTTCAGTTTATTATTCAGGTACCTCATAAAATTAACAGTGTCACTAGTTAGCACACATAATGTCACATATGCAAACAATATTCAAAACAATAGTGACTCCAGTGACCATATCTCCTTCATGCAGTCATGCCTAGAACACAATCATGTCTCCTGCTTGCAATAATGGTACCCTGTCTTTTGTCTTTGGTATAATAAACAATTTATTGCCCATGTTGGGTGGAGATATGTAGATTTGTTCACATATGTTAAGTCTTGTTCCAGTTGAGCTTCACCCTTGTGGAATATGATTTGCTGTGGCTGAACTGATCTCCATATCTCCCCACAACAAGGGCAATCAAGGTATAACGTACCATTCCATGGTTCATACATTATTCATAAAATATACAAGATAAAAGTTTTATCTTTGAAAAGTCCTTGACATTGTTGAAATAGTCCTTGAATTTTTCACAAACTCCATGAATTTATCTGGTGGAATACATGTCACTTTTTAATTCAGAATATTTGTTGTTGAGGTAATTTTCCAAAAAGGATAAATAAAATGGGATAAAAAATTGTTGGGAACAAATGACATGACGCATCGCATATAGTTAACAGATGGAGCAACATCCCTTTTCCTTTAGTGGTATACTAGTTAGTTAAGTGGTTGTTTTTCTACTTTTGTACCAATTGAACAGTGATAAGTAACATATGGAGAAAGTTCAAGAAAAAATACGCATTGTAAAGTCCTTGAAAGTCTACTCTTTCAGACTATATGAACCATGCATCCATTGCGAGCATCACAACACACATTGATATTAAAATTCTCTAGACTGCCATAAATGTAAAATTTCATGATCACTTAACAGTATGTGATATAATCTGCATAATTGTTTATCTGCTAATGGATGTCAAACATTGCCCCAGTAAGATCATCTTGGCAGTTGTATGGAGAATTTTTGTACCAGTCTAGAAAATGAAATACTGTTTTTCATTGTAGGCCTATCATAAGGCAAATGATGAACGCAAGCAGTACCTTTTGGAGATAAACAGTACAAAGAACAACCTGGATGACGTTCGAACCCGCCATAGAGCAGCAGTTACGTTGCAGCAACGAGAAATTGAAAGCCTACCAAGGACACCTCGAGATGTGGGAGGGTGAGTCATGTAGCAGCATACTCTACATGAATTAATTTTTGTGTGGTACCAATTTTTGTGTGGTACCAATTCATGTGGGGTACCAATTTTCATGGATTTCATGCTTGCTACAAACCATAACATTAATGACCCAGTAAATGATAGTCGATCAGTGGAAACAGCAAAAGATATTTCCCTGTCCACAAAATCATGTACAAACCAATATTTGTTTTCAGCAAAACCATGAAAATTGATACTAACAAAAATTGAAGAATTCACAGTTCTTGACATTCTTTGTCATCTTTTCGTGGTAAATACAGTTCAGTAGACAACCATGGAACAGCTAACAAACTACACCACTCCTTTGATAAGTCACATGAAGATAATTTGCAAACATGCTTAGAACATGGGGTCAGGCATGGATCTCATTTTTATTTAACTAGAAAATATCAAAAATATTTACCCTTATCTGTTGAACATAAAGAAAATCATGGTCAATATTGGTCAATGAAACTCTGATATATCACTTGTTTTTGTTGTGGAAAATGGTGGTTAGCACCTGGAAATTTGAATAACATCATGAAATTCTCAGCTTTTAATGAAGTCATATATTTTATTATGTTTTCTTTCCAGACAACATTTTCATTACATTGTAAATAGCTATATTCAGCAACCTTTTGATCAATGAAAATGTCACTAATGTTTATTGGTGGCAACACTTTAATATATATATATATATATATATATATATATATATATATATATATATATATATATATATATATATATATACCGATTATATAAGTTTTAGTCAAATGTAATTCATGTTTTGGTCTTATCTTTTAATTTGGCTTCAATGTAATCATCATAAATGCAGTGTGCCCCCTTGTATTCAAATGTGAAAAAGGTCAAAAATACCATCACATTTGTGTCTATGATCATTTATGTGAGAACCTAAATCAGTGCTGACTGTGTTTTGATCTCCAGCTTACAGAAGTTATTGTTGTATTGTTACACTCAATCATATGATTACATTATTTGCATCTTGTGTCTCAAATAAAAGAAAGGAATGGAATAAAACAAAAGTTGAAAGGCACATATATTGTACCTGCATAAGAGCTAGCAGTTACGGTCATGTGTCTGGTCAACTCATTTCAAATATCCAACATTGTTATTATAGGTTGCTGTATTTGTATGAGAAAATATGAACAAGTTTTTCTGAGTAATACTGCAAACCTTGGGAGTGCTGTATTAGTCCGAAGAAAGGAGTTCATATTTCCCATATAAATTCAGTAAACTTTTTATTATATACTCATTTTAATTTTCTCCTCGGGCTTAATAATAAAAAGAGCACTCTACAAGAAATAAAGTAATTGAATTTATGCTGTATTTCAAAATAAATACACAACCATAGAATCACCTATATACAGTAGCAATATTATTGGGTACATGGCACTACCCGGCAACCTTTGAACTTCATTTCGTGCTTGTCATTAGTTATAAAAATAATTCTCCTTTTGGTCTACTTAAAATTGAAATTTAGAGTCATATTGTGAATGAATGTGCATTGAAACAACTTTTCCAGTAGGTCTGGAATGGTTGGATTTTGTTTTTCTGTTAATTCTGCTCAATTCTGCTTTTCTGTTTGTGATGGACTGGATTTATTAGCTGTGCCAATTCCGTACAATGTACTTGTGATTTGAGCAGTAGAGGGACCGGCCTTGAATCAACTGCATGTGTGTTTCTTTTCAGTCAGTGATTGTTTGGAATCATAATGTGGGAAAAATAATAATTCAATTCTTTTTAATTGAAATGATCAAAAAGATGGTATGCAATATCAAATTCATTTCATTATGAGTGCAGTAAGGAAAATGTGATTTCATTTGGAAATGTAGTCAAAATTACGGTACAGTTTTGTGGTGTGTAACAAGTTTTGGAACCCATGACATGGGTCAGTCATTAAACAACACTGTTACCTCCCCTTCTCCCTGGTTTTTCTTGATGTCAAATGGGGATGGCATCCCCTTTTTAGATTTTTTAGAACCCTCAGTAACTTTCACTCTCGCTTATGGTTGGTATATGTTTTTGGACCCTGTTGTGCGTGAGTTATTGAGGGAAAGGTGCAGTTCAAGAAAGCCATAGTTGAGGTGAATGAGGTTTGATGTAAATAAAATATTTCTGTCAGTCCTGAAAACAACTTTATGAGATCCGGGATGTTCAAGTCAATAAGAGTTTTAGATTGCTGTTAAAACTCAAGGCCCTGCTTGACCAAGTCAGTTAAACCATTTAGTAATCATATCTGTCTGTCGGTCAATCTTCCCATTTGTCTGTTTCTCAACGATTGAGTTATGCCCTCAGGTTTTCTCTCCTTCTGACTTTAGTTTCTGCATCATATCTTTACCAAGGTTTGTTGGATTTCAACTAGTATTGGCATTCAACTGTATTTTGATGATACCTTGAATGAGTTCAAAGCCTGGCATTCCATAACATCATGTACAGGAGTTACGGTACACCTGACTTGAGTTTCTGCATCATTTCATTACCACACATTGTTGGATTTCAGTTAGATTTGGCAGCCAGCTTTACATTGATGAGACCTTGCAAGTGTTTGATTTCACGACACTCCACAGCATGATTTCAGAAAGTAGATAACTGGAGTTGATCCAAGCAGTGGCACCATTATTTCCATATGCATAAGCTAACTTGGATAGGAAAAACAGAACAAATTTTCATTGGTCAGCTTCCCATGACAGCCAAACAATTTACTCTTCCCTACCAATTCAGGGTAACAACACTTGAAAGTTTATAGTGTAAAGAAGCTCTATCCCCTAATATCCTCAGATTACCCATCCATCCAGGTTAATTTTCCACGGCATAACTTACTAAGAAATGCTGTATTTCAACCAAACCTATCATACAATTATACATTGATGTGTTCTTGAATAATTTGGATTTCCAGCATTCCATGTCATCATTTAAAGGAGTTATGACCCCTGAATGTCTGTTTTATTAATATTGGTTTCCCAGCACAATTTTGTCTGCATAAATCCCTGACAAGCAAATTGCAATGTGTGTGTCCTGTGTGATGCACTCATAACAAATACCTTTTGTGGTACACTTAGAATTGATGGGAATTTTTTCTTCCCCTGCTACTGTATATTTTATGGAGGAGTATATAGTGCAAAAAATATTTTGGAGTTGGGTGGAACTGGGCTGTCATTAGCTGGTGAAAGCATTTCTCAAGTGCAGAATACTGTTAAGGATAATTTTTGTGGGTATGTAGTTATCTTGACTTAATAATTAGTAATTACATGGAATACTGATTATCCAGGTAACATGGATTAACCATGTGCATAATGTCCAGGTTGAACAGTTCCTTAATTGGACTTAAAATGTAAATCCCAATCAATTAAAATTGATTATGTAGACAACTGATTCTCCAGACAATTCTTGTCTCCCATTGGGTCAGGAAAATTTACATTGTACTGTATAAAGTTTAGGTCAGTGTGGTCATGTATACACATTTCCTCCGATTAAATGAAATATTAATTGTTGTCCTAACATTTAATGCTTAAAAAAATATAGTTTAAACCAAAGTCTATTGAATCCTGATGCTTAAATGCTTTGCACCTTAAATGTCATCAAAAATGTTCCACATGAAAATGATTTATTGCTATGGACTTTTACAATGGTCTCCAGAACATCAGGTTTATCATAACAAGTAACTTAGTAGCATGTATTTGTTTCAATATGCACTTCTTTCATTGTAACATCACGGTATGCAACATTCAATCTGGTTTGCAATGGATCACACTTTTAGGTTGACTACGTCCAAAATAAGTCTCTGTAATTTAAGATAGATCTTGCCTTTGTATTGCTAAGTAATTATAAATAATAACCTGTCAAAGAAATATGGATGTATGAGGATCCAGATGAAGTGAATAATTACCATTTAAAGGTATGTGTGATCAAATTCTAACAAATGACACTCTGTTACTGAAAAAGTCTGCTCTGAACATTTACATGATCTGTATGGCTTTTACTATAATTATTGTCATTACTGCCACCATAGTCATCATCATCACTAACATTATTATCATAATCATCTCCTAACTTGGATATTTTGGCAGTTTTTTTTTAATTTTGTAAGTTTAATTATTTTTGAGGGTGTTAATTTTTGTGGTTTTGAGAGAAATGACATGTTTATTAGTACTTAAATATGTGGTTTAGAGAATGGGTATTACTGCTTCCACAGAAAAATCGTTATGCATTGTGTCTTTAAATTCATTGTGTCTTTAAATTCATTATTTCTGTAAGATCATTGTATTTAAATTCATTGTGTCTTGTATCTTTAAATTCATTGTGTATTACATCTTAAATTTATTGTTTTGTGTCTTTGAATTAATTGTGTCTTTAAATTCATTGTGTTTAAATTCATTGCATCTTTAAAGTCATTGAGTTTTTAAATTCATTGTTGATAGCAACCACAAAATCCATGAAAATTTATACCCCATGAACAAAAGTGAATTGACAGTAGATACAAATGGATGCTCTACTTCATACAGGTATGAAAATGGTTATTCCACCCAGAGAAAAGGTTCAGTGAAAACTAGAGATTCAGCTACATCACGATATAGCATGACAACCCGAACCTCAGGTCTTAGGTATTGTTTATTGGCACCAACTCATAAATATTGTCAGAGAGCACATCAGCACAGGGCTATGGGTTTGAGTTGAGACAGGTTTTTCAATATCAATTGCATGAACCATGTTGCAAGTACAGACTGTGTTCACAAGCTTGTTTTGTATCCTATGAAAGTACAGACTGTGTTCACAAGCTTGTTATGTATCCTATGAAAGTACAGACTGTGTTCACAAGCTTGTTTTGTATCCTATGAAAGTACAGACTGTGTTCACAAGCTTGTTTTGTATCCTATGAAAGTACAGACTGTGTTCACAAGCTTGTTTTGTATCCTATGAAAGTACAGACTGTGTTCACAAGCTTGTTTTGTATCCTATGAAAGTACAGACTGTGTTCACAAGCTTGTTTTGTATCCTATGAAAGTACAGACTGTGTTCACAAGCTTGTTTTGTATCCTATGAAAGTACAGACTGTGTTCACAAGCTTGTTTTGTATCCTATGAAAGTACAGACTGTGTTCACAAGCTTGTTTTGTATCCTATGAAAGTACAGACTGTGTTCACAAGCTTGTTTTGTATCCTATGAAAGTACAGACTGTGTTCACAAGCTTGTTTTGTATCCTATGAAAGTACAGACTGTGTTCACAAGCTTGTTTTGTATCCTATGAAAGTACAGACTGTGTTCACAAGCTTGTTTTGTATCCTATGAAAGTACAGACTGTGTTCACAAGCTTGTTTTGTATCCTATGAAAGTACAGACTGTGTTCACAAGCTTGTTTTGTATCCTATGAAAGTACAGACTGTGTTCACAAGCTTGTTTTGTATCCTATGAAAGTACAGACTGTGTTCACAAGCTTGTTTTGTATCCTATGAAAGTACAGACTGTGTTCACAAGCTTGTTTTGTATCCTATGAAGGAGACTCAAGAGAAAATTAAAGTGAACAGATTTTATTTATTTCTTTTGTATATTTAATCATTGATCTAAATTACATTTTAGTATCATTTATCAACTTTTGTTTATCAAGCTATTGCTTCACAAAGACCTTTTGAATGGGGAGGAGTTTTTGAAAGCCATTAAAAATTAAACTTTCCTATTTAAAACTCAGTTAGCATTGTATTAAATGAAATTGTCTCTTGTTATCTGTTTCTTTCACCTTTGTTTCATGAGAATAACTCCCAGACATTCAAAGTATTTCAACCAAACCTTGTACGCACATCAAGCAAATTGTGTATAGAGGTTCTTTTTGATACTTCAGAGTGTCCTTATTTGCTTTTTTTTTATGTTACCATGGAGACAAAGTAGCATAAGTAGCATCAAAAATTCTAAACCACAAGGTAGTAGGAGTCTTAACATAAACAGGGGACAGCAGGTCAAGTGTCACCAGTAGATGACTCTTTGTTTGCCCAACTGAAATAATCAAAGTGACAATTTATACAAAAACTTTTGTAGCATATTCCAATTGAAAATCTTCATTTAGAATAATTCAAAAATATGTTATAAAAAATGCGATCAATAGAGATTGATCAAGTGAAGTTAGATATATTAGAAACCCATAACTTTTGGTTTGGAAACCTACTGATGATCTAGGAGAGGATGACATGTTGATGGGTACGGCTTTGTTTACTACAACTGGATTATTAAATAGGAGATTAAAAAAAAACATATCAGGTAAAACAACTTTGCACTTAGTATATTAAACAAAGGGTGATAATCAGTGATGAGTAAATTTATCTGTGTTGTCCAGAACTCAAATATTGAACAAAGAGAAATAACAGATTTTATATAGCAGTACATACAACTGTAATCTACACAATGGTTGTTTTCATCATGGGGAGATAATCAAAAGGTATGTAAAATACATGTAAAAATTCCTTTGCTATATCATATTTTCTATGGGCTGGGTAGTGTTTGTCTTATATCTTTTAAGATTCCTTTGCTATATCATATTTTCTATGGGCTGGGTAGTTTTTGTCTTATATCTTTAAAAAAAACTGCAGCTCTCTGAAAACTTGGTAATCATGTGGATTTGCTGTCAAAACCATTTCAAAATTTTGATGCATTTCTGAAACACATTTGAAGAGAGTTTATGGGCATTTTACTCTAGTAAAACTGTACACATTTTTGAAGTACTGAATATATGCAATATTGTATCGTTTCCTTGCTGTTAAGCACTGAGTTCTTCTTCATCATCAGCATCATCATCAACTTCATCATCATCATCATCATCACATTGGCACTTAACAACATTTTCATAACAATGCTATGGCTTTTGTGGCACATGCATATCTTTAAGGTCTGTGTATAGTTCATTTGCCTATTTGTATAGAATTAATTATTTATTGCTTTCTTATAATCAGTTGTCCTTGAGTTGGTCTGGTATGTGCTTACAGGTCTTTTCTGCTCAAGTGTTTATTTAACAGGGTGTAAATACATTTCTGGTATGCACTTAGGGGTTTTCTCTAGTGTTTATTTAATGGGGTGTTAATGTTTTTCTGGAAGGGTAAGGTGTCTTAAATGAATATTCCATTTTTTCACAGTCCTAGGAATCGAAGAAATAAGTAAGTTTTTCATAAGATGAATAAGTTATGTCAGTTGAGTAAAAGTTACTGGATACATTTCACTTTTTCATATGAGTTGCTCACCATTTATATTGCTTCACATATTTCACCACATCCTATATCATTGCTATTTGGATCTATTTGACGTTTTCCACTAACGTTAAATCTTGGTGCCAAATAAAACAGTTGGTCAGAGTGTTTGAAAAAAAACCCATTCAGATAAATAAACCAAAAGAGACAAATAGTTATTACTTTGGTATCTGCCTCATTTTCAACAAAGCATGACTTTTACTAAAATTTGAGGCTTAAATGTATCTGAGGTCAGACATGCTTTCAAGATGGCAGCATCTGATTAAATGCAAGCTTTTACACACAATTTTACTATATGTACTTTTTAACAAAAATCATTTAATGCACCAAAAGATACAGAAATAGTAGATATTTACCTTGGAGAGATTTTTTGTCTGAGTGGCTCAGAATTCTGCAGACACTTCCACCAACTGTTGCATGTGTTGTAAGAGGTGTATATACTGCTTTTCTGGCACTGATTGTACTTGCTAATCCAGTAGAATCAATGTTGCAGACCCTTATTTTTTGATGCTGAATGCTGGCAGATCAAGTGGAACCAGTGGTGTAGACCTTGATCACTGAATGCATTTAGTAGATCCAGTGTTTTAGACCCTAATCTTCCAGTGCCATTTGCTGCAACTGATCTGTGTCTGCCTTGTTGTACATGCTGTATTTGGTCAAACAGTAGCACTGCTGTCCGTTATATTTTGCCTAATTTTCCTTCAGTACTTGGTACTGTTCATGACTAAGTGAAATATTTTGCAAGTTCACAATTTATTGGTGTTCCCTGTGTTTTGCAAGCTAAACCACTATATGTCAGGTGTAATTTTAAATATCTTTCAATCAGAACAGTACAGTGCCATCCTAGCACATTCTTCAGTCAGTCAGTACAGTACAGTGCCTTGCTATAGCATGCTCAAGTCAATCAGTACAGTACAGTGCCTCACTATAGCATGCTAAGTCAATCAGTACTGTAGAGTGCCTCACTATAGCGTGTTTCAGTCAGTCAGAACAGCACAGTGCCTCACTTTAGCATTGCTCAAATCAATCAGTACAATACAGTGCCTCACTATAACATGCTCAAGTCAATCAGTACAGTACAGTGTCTCACTATAACATGATCAAGTTAATCCGTACAGTACAGTGCCTCACTATAACATGCTAAAGCTAATCAGTACAGTAGAGTGCCTCACTACAGCATGTTTCAGTCAATCAGTACTGTACAGTGCCTCACTATAACATGCTAAAGTAAATCTGTACAGTACAGTGCCTCACTATAACATGCTCAAGTCAATCAGTACAGTACAGTGCCTCACTATAGCATGTTTCAGTCAATCAGTACAGTACAGTGCCTCACTATAGCATGCTCAAGTCAATCTGTACAGAACAGTGCCTCACTATAACATGCTCAAGTCAATTAGTACAGTACAGTGCCTCACTATAGCATGCTCAAGTCAATCAGTACAGTACAGTGCCTCACTATAGCATGCTCAGGTCAATCTGTACAGTACAGTGCCTCACAATAGCATGCTCAGGTCAATCAGTACAGTACAATGCCTCACTATAGCATGCTCAAGTCAATCAGTACAGTACAGTGCCTCACTGTAACATGCTTAAGTCAATCAGTACAGTAGAGTGGCTCACTGTAACATGTTAAGTCAATCAGTAAAGTGCCTCACTATAACATGTTTAAGTCAATCAGTATAATAGAGTGCCTCACTGTAACATGCTTAAGTCAATCAGTACAGCACAGTACCTCACAATAACATGCTTCAGTAAGTACAGCCCCTCACTATAGCATGTTTTAGTCAATTAGTACAGTACAGTGTCTCACTGTAGCAAGCTTAAGTCAATTAGTAGAGTGCCTCACTATAACATGCTTCAGGATTGAACAGTCAGTTATATAACAAGGGTGTGATCATAGACCCCACTATACAAGTGAAATATATCCCTCCATTTAAAAAAAAAACAAAAACCCATCAGTGACACATGAACTGCAGCATGGAATTGCATAAAACATTTTAGTTATGTTCTTCTATTGGTACCATCTGTAAGAAGAGTGTCATCCCTGGCTTCTGCCTCAAGGATCCCAGGGAGGGAGGATCAAAGATCAGATGTACAGATCTTTTTAATTATAATGACTTTTTCAAAGAACCCTGTTGAGTTTGGGGTCAAAGATCAAGGTTACTGTGATACAAAGAAGGGGAAAAGGGTTCATTAAAATGACTTAAATTTCATACCCAATAATGGCACCAATTTTGAAAAGGGCTTGCTGATATATGAAGGAAATGGTGTTACAACCTTATGGATTACACAGGTTAAAGGAGAAGGTCACATTATTAAATTCTATTATTATTTTTGTTTCTGTTTGAAAAGTTAATTCAGATTATAGATAAATGACCTAATTTTGTATTAATTTGTGAAGAATTGTGCTAAACATTTGTGATCATTACTGATTTACATGCAGAACATGCCATTGTTTCACTAAAAAATACTACATGCATTTTTATACACCTGCCATAAAGCAGAGCATATCATGTTAAAATGTTGTCCAGATGGCCAGCCATCTGTCCATTAACAGTTTTATTTCTGCACAATAACTTTGGTTGTTCACCATCTGCATTTATCAAACTTTGGCTTGTATTTTGTGTAAGGAAGAAGCCTATGAAAAGGTCCAATGTCAACATCACTGTGACTGAAAAAAAGACAAATGGTTCTGCACAATAGCTTGAGTTCTCCACCAAACATTATGGATGCTGACACTTGGTGTAAGGAAAGGTCTATTGATTTTGGGGTCAAAGATTAAGGTCACTGACTCAAAGCCAAACAATGGTTTCTGCACATAAATTTAGTTCTACATCACATACCTAGACCAATTTTTGTGTATGGCTTACATTTGGAGAGAGGAAGAAGCCAGTCAAGTTTATGGTCAAATGGACAAAGGTCAGGGTCACCGTGACTAAAAGAATAAAAATGCTTTCCACTCAATAGCATGAGTTCTACATCACTAGCCTGGACCAAATTTTCTGGATGGCTTACACTTAAAGAAAGGAAGTAGCCTATTGAGCTTGGAGAAAAGTCTAAAAGTCATAATCACTATGGCTGAAAGAAAACACATGTTTCCTGCACACAGATTGAAGTTCTTGACCATGTACAATCACCAAAGTTTGTGGATGACTTACATATTGGGTAAGAAACAAACTTAATGATTTTGTTGTCAGAAGGTTAAAGACCATGGCCACTGTGACTAAAAGAAGATAAGTAGTTTCTGCTTAGTAACTTTAGTTCTCCACCATGTACACTTACCAAACATTGCAAATGGCTTGCACTTGGGGTAAGGAAGAAGCCTGTTGATTTCAGTGTCAAAAAGGCAACAGGCAAGGTCTCTGTGACTGAAAGAACCAAAATTGTTTCTGTACATTAACATTAATTTTACATCAGATAACTGGATCAAACTTTGTGGATAGCTTGGACTTGGGAAGAAAGAAGCTAATCAGTTTTGGGGTGAATAGGTCAAAGGTCAAGGTCATTATTGTGACTGAAAAAAGAAAAATGGTTTCTGCACAGTAACATTAGTTCCACATCATGGACCTAGGCCAAACTTTGTGCATGGCTTGCAATTGAGGAGTGGAAGAAGCCTATTGAATTTGGGTTTTAAAAAAATGTAAAAGGTCATGGTCACTGTATCTGAAAGAAGAAAAATGGTTTCTGCAAAGTAACATTAGTTCCACATCATGGACCTAGGCCAAACTTTGTGCATGGCTTGCACTGGAGGAGAGGAAGAAGCCTATTGAATTTATATTTTAAAAAATGTACAAGGTCATGGTCACTGTAGTTGAAAGAAGAAAAAATGTTATCTGCACAAAATTTCAGTTATCAACCATATACTGTACCTTCATCCGAGTTTGTAGATGATTTACCTGTTGTATAAGAAACAAGTCTGTTGATTTGGGATGAAAAGATCAAATGTCATAGTTACTGACTGAAGAAGAAACATGGGTTTTTCATAATAACTTTAGTTCTAGACCATGTTCCTTAACCAAAGCTTGTTGAGGGCTTGCATTTTAGGTATGGTAGATACCCATTTATTTGGGGTAGTAGCTCAAAAGAAGGATTGGTGTCTCATAAAAGCAAGTTTTACAGTAAGTTCCCTGATGAAATTTTGTGGCTGGGTTGAAATTAGGGTAATTAAGAAACCTATTGATTGTGAGGTGTAAAGGGTAGAGGTTACTGTATTTGTAGGTCTAATAAGAAAATAATGGTAATAATACATTAAGACCATATACCTTGAATAAAGGTTGATGTCACTGATACCAATTGGTCAGTATTCTCTGAAGACAGTCATACCATAATAGTGCCTACATAGTGTACTATTCGAGGAACTCTTGTTAATCAAGCAGATATAAAGGATACAACAGAGAATTTATGAAGTTAGTTGTTAGTTAAGCTGATAGATTATGTTAGCATTTTCTTATAGTCATAAGGAGTAGTACTTCACAAAAGATTCACCTTTGACAGATACCCATAATTTGTATCGATTTTTACAAATTAGGCAAGACCATTCAGAGAATTTTACCTATTTTAAATGTTTTTGTTTTGTAGAACACCTAACCTGCATATATTTAGATACATGTCAGCTGTATATTAACATAAAATATGTTTGCACTTTGAAAGAATTAGAATATTCATGTAAGTAGTTTGCACACCATAAACTGTTGAAAATACATTCAACATTATCCTGTCAATAATCAATATTTATTTAAAAGCATTTTCTTATTACTTTACAGTGAGAAGTAGGTCTGAATTTTCAGGAAAATGGCCTCATGTAGGCAAATCATGTATGGTTTGCTTTCCACACAAGTATAGTGAATTACAGATCAGGAATTTCAGTCCAATATTTCAGAGTATTTAGCATGTACTCTGAAAAACCATGTGTAAATGTTACCCTTATGTGATCAAACTCAAAGTAGATCAATTAAATTCTAAATACAAGCAAAGGGGAGATTTTAAACAAAACGCACATACATTGTTCTTGAACAAGTATGTAATATTCCAATGGCTGATTTCACTAAATCACACATGTCAATCCAACTTAAACAAGTTTGATTCCAGATGAATTCAATTTGTACTCTGTATGATTTGTAATATTTATTGTGATGTAAATGCTTAAAAA
>JAECUM010017591.1:0-67931 GCA_016617855.1 Megalonaias nervosa
ATATATATATATATATATATATATATATATATATATATATATATATATATATATATATGTACGTATATTTATTTATTTATTTTTTTTAAATTTAAGTCGTTATTGGTTCGGGAACATGCAGGTGTGGGGGGTGGCATGCCAATTGTATTGTTATTCAGGTGTGTGTTTAGATTGGTTGTGGAGATTTATAGTTATTATGTGTTGAGTATGTAGTTTTTTTGGGACTTGCCTTACAGCTGGCCAGTGGCCATAGTCCCTGGTGTTTCTTAATTTTGAGGGTTATAGTTTATTTAGTGGTGTGTTGGTGGAGGGTTATATTATATTATCCTGTCTGGTGTTAGTAGTTTTAACGTTTGGCCTTGGTCCAATTTATTCTGTAATTTTAGATGTGTTGCAGTTTGTTAATGGCGCTTAGGAAGGCAATGATATTAGAGTATGTTAGAGTGAGGTTTTTGTTCTTTGTTTTGTCCAACATGTCTGGGTATGTTGTCGGGGATGCAGTTCGGCGTTGATAATCTTGTAGGTTCTGCTTTTGCGGCTTGTATCCAGTGCAGTCGTTGAATATGTGTGTGAGCGTGATAGGTTCTGCGCAGTGCTGGCAATATCTGGTGTCCGTATTGTTTGTCCCATGATCGGCGCAAAGGAGTGTTTTTCCCTTTTTGATCCGATTGATGGCTCGCAGCTCTTGTTTGTTTAGTGTTTGTGGTAGATTTATATGTCTGTTAATTCCCCTCTATATATGATATAGTGTACTCCCATTTTGTGATTTATCCCGCTGCTGTTGCCATTTAGTGTTGATTTGTTTCCTGATAGGTCGGCCAGATCGTTGTCTGCGAGGTTGATGTGCGAGGGGACCCAGAGAAACTCAACTATGTACTGGTTCGTTTCCAGTTCCCGTAGTCTGAGCATTGTTTCTTCCAGCATGTTATTTCTGCTTCGTGACGATCCTGTTTTTAAGGTGGTCAGGACACTAAGTGAGTCAGTGATGATAACGTACGTATTTTGAGGTTGTTCCTTTATCCATTCTAGTGCTCTTGTGATGGCCCAGAATTCTTCTCTACATATGGAGCAACCGTTGGGTAGCCGAGTTTCGATTTTGAATTGGTGAGATGGTATCACTACTGCTGCCGCAGTTCTGTCAGGTTCGCTCCTTTTGGATTCATCTGTGTAGACTTTTATGTGTTGTGAGTATTGGTCGTGTAGGATTTGGTTTATTTGGGTGAGGAGTTTCTACGAGTTGTGTTTCTTGTGTTCTAGTGTTTTGATGACCAGGTTTATTGTGGGCTTACACTTTCTCCAGGGAGTTGGGTCGATTATCTGTCGTTGTTCGGCTTGGAGTGATTGTAGCTGGAGTTGCTGCTTGAGGTGTTGTGCTTATTTGCAGGTAGGTGGATTAAGTGTTAGTTTGGTGGAGAATACCTTGTTGCAATTGCTGAATGCTGTCTTTGTGGGGTTCCTGTTTGGGAGGGTCGAGCTTCGGATAGCATATCGTAGGATCAGTTCTTCTCTCCAAAAGTTGTAGGGGTAGTTCTCTTGTCAGTATTTGAAGTTCTTCCTGTGATGTATTGGAGAGTAGTCCTTTACAGAGTTTTAAGGCTTGGTACTGTATGCTGTCTAGTTTTCTCAGTACTGTTTTGCCTGCTGAGTTGTATACTTGGCATCCGTAGTCAAGTTTTGATCTTATTAGGGCTCTGTAGAGTTTCATCAGGGTGTGTTGGTCAGCCCCCCCCCCATGTGGTGCCTATGAGGTGTTTAAGCAGGTTCATATCCTGCTTCCATTTGAGGACCAGCTTGGTGATATGTGGTTTCCATGTGAGATGCTCATCTAGGGTCATCCCCAGGAAGATTGTTGGATGAATCTGATGGGTTGGCCTTGGAGGTGCAGAGTAGGTTTCCGTGGGATGCGTTTTTCGGAGGATGTGAAAAGTATTGCCACAGTTTTTTTTCTGAAGAGATCATGAAGCCCCAGTGTGTTGCCCATTTCGATATCGCGTCCAGGTTTGTTTGCATATTGTTGATGTATGTAGCGGATGTGGGGTTGCCCGCTTTCCATATACCGCTGTCGTCCGCAAATTGGGAAAGGGCTATGGTGTTGTCGATGTAGTCCGAGAGGTTGTTAACCGTTATGTTGAATAATGTGGGGCTTATGACACTACCCTGTGGCGTTCCGTTTTCGAGAGTGTAGGTGGACGATGTTAGGTCGTGTATCCTAACTTTAAATTCTCTTCCTGTTAGAAAGCGGTGCATCTTACCATTTATACCAAGTTGATTGAGTTTCGAGATCAGTCCTTTCGTCCAGACTAAGTCAAATGCTTTTTCGAGGTCGAGGAATATTGCAATAAGGTGTCAATCTCTTTTCTTCCTAGCGTTGAAGGATAGTTTTATATCTGCTTCTAGTCTAAAGAGTTGGTCTAGGGTTGATCTTTTGTTGCGAAATCCGCTTTGGTTCTCGGAGAGTAGTTGGTGTGCGTCCAGGTGATGTTTTAATCTATTGTTAATCATTGTTTCCATTATCTTACATATAGAGTTCGTTAGGGATATGGGTCGATAAGATGTTACATTCTTGGGGTCTTTTCCGGGTTTTGGTATGGGTATTACTATCGCCTGCTTCCATGATGTCGGTATATTTCCTGTGTCCAATATCCGGTTGAGTAGGTCCAATATGATTTCTTGCATGTTGTGCGGTATGTGCTTATATATTGTATAACCCAGGTTGTCCTCCCCTGGTGTGGTCGATTTCTTGTTTTGGAGTGCTCTTTCCCATTCGAAAACCGTGAAAGGGTCGTTTAGTGGGGAATTGGCTCCTTGGTTTTGCGTATGTTGATCCTTGAATAGGTGTGGGAATTGTTGTTCCATATTTTGTTTATGGTTGTAGAATTCTGTGGTGTGATTCAGGTTGCTGCTGGTCTGTGCAAAATGTTGGGCTAATCTTTCCGCGCGTTCTTGGTTTGTTTGTGTACCTGTTATTTTTGGTGCTGTTGTGGTCTTTCTTCCTTTAAGTGTTGCTACTTATTTCCATACTTCAGCGGATGTGGTTTTGTTCGTAAGGGTGGAGCAGTAATCTCTCCATGAGTTTTGTTTGGCTTCGCGCAGTACATTTTTGACTGAGGCTTCCCGTATCTTGTATGTGGCAAGGTCGGTGGGCGTTTTTGTTTGTCTGTATTTGTGCAGTGCTTTCTTTTTTGCCAATATATTCTTCTGGCATTGTTCGGTCCACCAGGGAACTTGTCCTTGTTTGGCTGTTCGACCGCTCGTTTTTGGTATAGATATTTGCGCTGCAGCGTCGATGATTTTAACTATGTTGTTATAGTATGTGTTGGTGTTGATGTGCTGTGCGTCGGTGATTTGTGTTGTACGTAGAGCGGTCTGGAATTGGTCCCAGTCTGCTTTGCTTGTTACCCAGGTTGGTGGTTTTTGTTGCTGTTCCCTCGTGTGACTGATGTGTATAGTTGTTTGTATTAGGAAGTGGTCACTCCCCATGGTACTTTCTTGTAGTACTTCCCATTCGGCCATTTCTGTTATGGTTGGTGTGGTAAGGGTTAGATCCAATGTGGATAGTTTTCCGGTTGTTGTGTCCAATCGTGTGGGCGTCCCTGTGTTGAGTATTTGGAGTTGTTGTCGGGTGGCGAAGCTGTGTATTTGTTTGCCCCTAGTATCCGTGTGGTTTTCGCCCCAGCTTGGGTTATGTGCATTAAAATCACCGCAGATGACTATGTTTTTGGTGCCTTGTTGAATGATTTGCTGTAGCGCAGAGGTGGGGTCTGTGTGGTGGGTGGGAGGGTCGTAGATGTTGTATATCTGTATTGTTTTGTTCTTTATTTTTATTTGGATTGCTTGGCATTCGAGGTGTTGATTTTCGGAATGGCTGTTAATGTAAATTTCTGTGACTTCTGGAATTGAGTTATGTACGTAAATCGCTAGTCCCCCTCCTCCCTCTCCCTGTGATCGTCTTTTATGGTATAAGGCGTCATAGTTCTGAAGCTTGTGTTGGTTTGGGCATGTTTTAGGCAGCCTTGTCTCTTTAAGGCAGATTATATCTGGTTTGCTGTCGTTTCCTTTTAGCGTTGCCACGAGTTCGGCGTGGTTGGCTGCTAGGGTCCTACAGTTCCATTGCCATATGATGATGGATGTTTGATGGCTTGATGCCGGGTTGTCGTTGTTGGTGTTATGTGTAGTCGTGGTTTGTATTTCTTCCTTATTTTCCTTCCTGGGTGTGGTAGTGATGTTTCCGCCCCTTTTTGAGTATGCTGTGTGTTTTTGTACTTTTAGTTTGGTTCTCCCTATGTGGGTGATTTTCTTATATGCTCTGACTTGTTGATTGGTGTGGCAGCGGACTGTGATATAGTTGCTGTCCCGTGTAGTTTTGATTTGAAATATTTCCTGGTAGAGTTGCGTGAGGGTGTTGGCGAGTGCTTTGATGTTGATGCTTTTGGCTGTGTTGTTCCGGCCGGTGATGTATAAAGTCCTATAGGCAGGGTGGTAACTTCGTTTCTGTTTGGGTTGTGTGGACGGTGCGGCTTCTTGGCTGTGATGCATGGTGCGTTTCTTGGTGTTGTAGTTATAGTTAGTCTGAAGTTTCCTTGTCTTATTCTGGGTGGTATTTGGTTGTTGTTGGCTAGGTGGCAATGATTGTCTCCTTTTCTCTTCTTGAGCGACTGGTGTGTGGGTTGGGTTAGTGTTGCTGCTGTTTCCCTTGGAGCTGTGGCTATTGTGGTGGTTGGTTGTTGTGTTGTGATTGGTCCCTTTGTTGTAGGAGTTGTCTTAAATTTTGGAGGGCCTTTGAGTGGTTGTTTCCCTTTTGTTGTTCTGGGTATGTCGTCATGTTCCTGTGTGTTAAAGAAATAGTTGTCCTTTTGTGGGGGCAGTGTTGGTTGTCTGCATTGCATATATTGCTTTATGCTGTTGGGCATGGCTCTGGTTATCTGTGTTCTTTTTTTTTGGTTGGTTTGACGTTGACGTTCCCGGTTCTTGATAGTCCGGAGGTGGCATAGCACGTGTTCTGCTGTTGTTTGCTTGGTTGTGATTGTTTTCTTTAATGTATTTTGTTTTATCGGTGTTTGTGGTCGAGGATGTTTGATCTATGGTATTTTGTTCCTGTGGCTTCGTATTGGGGTGCATTGTTGTTGTTGGTTTTGCTTTCCCTGTTGGTTTGATGGGTCGTTTGGGTGTTGTTGTCCTGTATGCCGGGGCAGCTTTATTTGTTGTTAGTTCTTTTGTTGCCGCTGTTGTTCAAGTTTTGTTTGTGTTATTGCATAGTGAGTTTGTTGTTTGTGGGCTCCTTTGTATGTGGATTTGGATCGGTTTGCTTTGTTCTGGTGTTTTAAGTTCTTGTATCGCTTCTTCCAGGTTGGTGATAGGCACTTTTGCTATGGTGCTAACTTGTCTCATGTATCGTTCGGCTTTATCTGTTAGTACCGTCTTGGTGATTAGTCTCTTTGTGGGAGATATACGGTAGGTTCCAATATGTCTGGTTTGCGGTGTGTCTAGTTCTTGCTTGGGTGAAGTTGTTGAGGGTTGTCTCCTTTGTTCGTTTCATTTTCCTTAAGAGTCTGTTGAGTCTTATGGCCTTCCTGCGTTTTTCTTGGAGTAGGGTGACTTTGTTGATAGCTTTCTTCTCCATGTTGTGTTGTGTACGGTTTCTGCTTACTCTTGTTAACTGTTTCGGTTGTTGGTTTGTATTTTGGCTCACGGAGTTATAGTAGAGGTTCGCGGAGGGATTTTTACTGTAGTTGACTTACCTGATGTATTTGTGGAGTGTTGTAACCGTAATAGTGTTAGTGGTAGTAGTAGTGATAATAATAGTAGTCGTGACAATGATAATGGTAATAATAATGTTTATAATGATAATACGGGTTATAGTGAGAATAGTAGTAAAAGTAGTACTAATATTAATAATAATAGAATAGTAATGATAGTAAATATTTAATGTGGGTGTTAGGATATTGCTATTGGGTGGATGGAGATTGTGTGGATTGGATATGGCTCCACGTTTAGGTGTGCGATTTTATGTGGTGAGGAGATATTGTGGTATGTAATGTTTATTTATGTTGTTTCTTTTGGTACGGGATATGGGAGTTATGATACTACTAATAATGATTATTTTTAAATTAAGTTTATTTTTGCGTGTGTTATTGTTATTTACGGTAATTATGAGAATGGGAAGAAAGAGAATAATAATAATAATAATAATAATAATAATAATACTAGTATGAATGGTGTTTATAATAATATTAATAATGAGGGAAGTAGCTTTAGGGGTGAGATTTAATTATATTAATGCTAGGAGTGTTACTAATTGTATTGGTAATAAATAGATTGGAATTGTGAGATTATCAATAGTGAGAATAATAATTGTAAGCCTAGTTGTGTTAATAATAACAACAACAGCAGTGGCTGTTTGGTTAACTATATTAGCTTGGTTTGTATTGAGGTATTAATCTGTTTATTTGGGGTATTAAAGTGGTGAAGGGATATTTGTTTATTGGTTTCTATTGTATTATCTCTTGTAGTGGTCTGAGTGGTGTGTTGAGTTCTATGTTGTGGGTTGAGTCGGTATTAATAGTTATGTAATGGGTGTGAAAGTCAATGGTATTTTTAGTTTTAGCAGGTAGGGGTATACTGATTATAGTACTATTAATCGATGGTGTATGGTAAAATATTTATGTTTTATATAGGGCATGTTAGTTGGGGAGTATTTGATTGGTATGTTTACTTGGTTCTTTGTTGTGGCGTGGTGTTTAATGTGTATAGATTTGGAATTAATAAGAAAATTGTTGCTAGTTATTAAAAGTATTAATATTAATGATAATAATAATAATGGTAATAGTGTGAATAATTATATTAATAAAAAAGTAATAATAATAAAAAGCGGGGTACTAATAATAAGAATTGGTAGTGTATTAATAATAATAATAATAATAATAATAATAATAATAATAATAATATTGATAATAGGAGTAATAATTATATTAATAAGAATAGAATTAATAACAGTAAGCGGGGTATTATTAATAAATATTGGTAGTGGGTGGAATAATAGTATTAACAATATTAAGAATTATAGGTGTGAGCCTAATTATGATGAAAATAACAACTTTAATATTGAGGTATTATTTTGGTTATTTGGGGTGTTATAGTGGTGAAGGGATTTGGTATTGATACCTGGTGTGTATCTCTTTGTGGTGGTCAGTGTGATGTGTTTGGGTCTATCATGTTGGCTGAGGCGATAACTATAGTTATGTAATGGGAGGGAGTCAACGTTAATTTTAGTTTTAGCAGATAGAGGTGTACTGTTCATAGTAACCTTAATTGTTGGTGTATGGTAAACTATTTGTGTTTTATATAAGTTATGCTAGTTGGGGAGTGTTTGGTTTGTATGTTTACTTGTGGTTTTGATGTGGCGTGGTGTGCGGTGTGTGTATTGTAAACGATTTGTAGTGGGGTTTGTTTGAGTGGTTATACTGTCTTGTCACTACCGTGTGTGCTGCGAGAAGCTGATGTTTGTTTGTAAGGTGCGTTGCGATTGGATGTTATGTTGTGCGCGCTTATCTGGTGCCCTTGGTTAAAATTGTTATGCTATTGTATAGTGTGTTACCTGTTAGCTCTAAAAAGGAAGTTTCGCTTGGCGTGAATTATAAAACTGTTGCTGTGTGTGTTTAGTGATATTAATTGTAGTGCGATACTGGCGGTTAAGGTATGGGAGTATGGGTGAGTGGGTGGGTGAGTAAGGGGGTGGGTGGGTCGTTAGCGGAGTGATGGGCTAGTATTGTGGGTATTGTTATTATACAGGTTCTGGGGTGATTGGAATGGTATTTACTTCCACAACTGATACTATATAAAGTTTGGGGAATGGGTCAATGTATATAATGTCTGACTTACAGTAGCGCTGTATTCACAGTCCGTTTGTTGTCTTTAGTCTGTATACTGTGGTCAGTGGCCGGTCCGAATTCCTTCGTTCTCGCAGTGAAGTGGGCACCCTGCTGCGGCTGCTGGTTGTTTATCTTGTAAGTTGGTAGTTTAATTCGGCTAAAATTCCCTGTTCTGCTGGTTTTTCGGAATCTTATGTAGTAATGTCCTCTGTTCTGTCGGGTTTGCTGGATTATGTAGTAAATTAGTATATATTTCTGAAATGTCTCACTGCAGTGGTTCAAAGCACGTGTGCTCGCTATGGCTGTTGCGGCTGAGCGTCAATGAATGGATGAATGGAATGAATGGGTAGCCAGACTGACGAGTGCTCTGCTTTATATTCCTGGAGCAAGAACGTGAAGGAAAACATCCGTTTCCCCAAAACTTACCATAACCAAAAAGAAAACATCAAACGCGCGGACCTAAAAGAAACACTCACGTTGATTTTTTTTACTTACAAACACAGACATGCATGATTCGACAAGACAGAGAAAAAAGGGTGAATTTTTTACTGACAAAAGAAACGAAGTGCTTATAGACACACTTCTATTTTTTTAAAGACACAAACACACAAATTTGTTTTGGCAATTGAATTATTATCTCTTTTCGAGAGTATTGGGGTAGCCCTGAAAAGGGCTTTTTTTTGTTAACGAGGAGTGATGGCAATCTTTTTTTACTGTCTAAGATTGCGTCCCCGTCTGACGGCAGGCTTTCCTATACGATACGGCCTGCTTCTGCGGAAAGAGAATGAGAACTCATTGGTGTCTGCTCAACAGTCGACAAAACCTCTGTCTGGTTCTTACTGCTGCTGCTGTTGCTGCTGTTGTTGCTGTTCTCTCTGATTCTGAAGTCTGTACTTCTCTGTCCATTCTTCTTGCACTTTCTTGATTTCCTCTCTGAAGACCTCTTTTATCAGGTCTTGGGCTATTGATAACATCCTGAAATTCTCTATCTCTTCAGGCGTAGGTATCAGGTTTAGCCTGACACGATGTAAATTCACGTAAGCTTCGTTCAGCTTAGCTAGTCTGGAAGGCATGTTCATAGGTTGACGAGTCAACAGTGGATGGCCAGACTGGAGACAAACCCGCTTTATATGGTTCAAACGCGGACGCGATAGAAAACATCCCTACTGAATTTGTGTTGAATCGGAACACTATGATAGCCCATGTCATGGTGAGGGATAGAGGGAATTCAAAGATCATATATTCACAGTGCTTTTTGAAAACAAATGAGAGACACATTTTTTCAAAACACAACATTTTTTATTCAACAAACAGCTAACAAGTAACAAGCAACAATAACATCAAACAAATTATTTTTGACAAGGTTGACAACGTTCTAAAATCATGTGAGATTTCCACTGATGGAAGTCATAAGGCCTTTGATGTACACTACGTTTCCTTGCTAAAGACAAAAGATAACCATAATTGTCACAAAACCATCGATCTACTTTCTCATCGTTTCTAGAAGAGTGATGATCAAAATAAGTCACTAAATGTTCTAACGGATATCCAAGACTGAGTTGATGAAGAAAATACACACAATATTGTCACACACCATGGAATCTGTGCCTTGTAAATGCACATTATTGAAACGTGCCGTCTGGGCATTTCTTCTCGTAAAGTCAATGATGTCGTCTCTCAAAAGGGGTAATCCATACGAATCAAAATACTCCACACAATCCCCAGCGGGTTCCTGGGAGGTGACTGTCGTCCGTGTTGAGCACATAAGCTTGATAGTCTTGAGGTTTGCGATGAGGCAGGTCATCTTAAGCACATACGACAAGATTCCAAGAAGCAGTATACGAACTGTTGTTCAAAAGGTAATAAAGTTCCCAGGTATCCATTGTTTGTTTTGTTGTTTTTCACAAGTAATGATAAGTCATCAATTCAATTCTGACTTTTTGCTTGAAAATCTCTGACAAGTAACCGTTTCTTGGTCCTGTCTTCCAACTCTGGGCTAAGAGTGCTTCGATGCAATTGATCATTAGAGTAGTCAATGGATGTCAGGAAAGATCACGCAAGCCTTTATACCACACATGCAACACTGCTTCTTCCGAGATGAGACTCCAAGCTTCATCCAGATACTCGTCCGATGTTTCTTCTTGACTCATTCCCAAACATTTATCGTGTTGAATTTGACTGGGATGAATGTTTTGACATCCATAGCAATCTTACTTGGCCAATTCCGTAATTGTATCCGCCAGGTGTTTAGCAAAACAAGACACTAAGTGTTGTTCTTGTTCGGGTCATCTGGGCCTGAACACTACCTCATCCTCTTCGTCTTTGTGTTGGGGTTCTGCTTTCACTCTATCCTCCCATTCCATTTCCAAAGATTTGCTACTGTTCAAAGATGGATAAGAGTCTTCCATAGTTTCTAATGATCTAGAATGACTTCTCTCAAACTGTTGATTTCTATGGTATTATCGAATTCGGCATAGATGATGTCGTTCACTTTCTTGGTGAGAGCTTCTGCAAACTGAAGTTCCACACGCAGTTGACCGGATTTTATAGGGTGGAAATGTCCCTCGTCGCTGCCTTGGTCTGGAGTGAAATCAAAAAACCACAAAGTGTAACCTCCTTCATAATCTTCGTACGAAATGCCGTGACTGGTGTTGGTTCCTAGCTATCCAGTAGCTTTGTACCGGGATAAGTACAATCTCAAGTAATTCTTCTAGGTAAAGTTAGGTTCGAATGTTCTGGTACACAAGATCTTGCTATCGCGACTGACTTCGATCTTGGACACTCTTTAGTGCTTAAACTGGAAAGAATTCTCATCGTGGGCTCCGTTGAGGGCTGCGTTGCTGACGATACCAACGATTAAACGTTTGGGTAACTGTCCTTGGAACAGATGATCTTCTATCTTGGATATGAGTTAAGTAGCAATGGTAAAAGTTTTCACTCCTACACGTCGTATCGGATACTTGGCGGTTGCACTGCTCAATGTGTGAATGATGTCGTTTCCCACTTTAGGTAACACTTCTACGCGAAGCACACAAAGTCTGGCTTCTTGGATGATGGTTTTGTACTCGTTGGCATGAGCCATCAAATGGAAAGCGACAATGCTGCGATTGAGTCTCAGGCGAATGTCCACTGCGTTCAGCAAATACGTGTCTTGCAACCACATATCCAAATGCAAACGATCCATCAGTTCTAAACTAGGTCATTGCAGGATTTTCTTTCGACGGTCGTTAAAACCCACATTGTGAGGATTGTCATCTGCTGTCAGAGCTGTGTCGTTAAACGTGTTTTCACCTGCGATGTCAGGTTTCCAAACCACGCAAGCATCCAGATGAGTGTTCGTGGCCTCTTCTCCGTACGTCAAAAGATTTTCCAGGTACGCTCGGTAAGGGTAAGTATCCATTCTACTGCTGACCAGTTTGTTATTCAAGTACAAATCCACTTCGCTGAACATGGAATGCATGAAATTGTTGACGGGAGCTACTCTAGCATCGGCTCCCGGATTGGTGTTGTCCGTTTTGATCACTTTGATCTTCATTTACAAGTGACTGCTATTCAGATGGAGATAATCTTCGGGCTGTCCTTTCACTTCAGACTCGATGAGAGCTGAATCCGTCAAAGAGGAGACGGGATGAAATTCGACCCATTATGATTCTTGCAGCGTGATCATGGTGGGTGGCATGGCAAACAGATCCAGTTCCGACCTGGAACAGGCGCAAGACTCTCGGTGCATCATTTTCTCTGATTTAATAATCAAATACGTCTAACTCTCTGACGGTTTTTCTTTTCTTAGTCTTTCTAGCTCTAGAGGTGTGAAATCCTCTCAAGGGGTGTCTTAGCTTTTTTTTTGCCTTGTCCTTGCTGTGGCGTCAAGGAAGCAGGAATGCCTGTCTCGGCATCGCACAGGGCATTTATAGGAGTTTTTCGTCGGCCCAAAACGTCTTTGCCCGATTGAAGCAAGACATTTTTGCCTGCTCTCAAGAAAGTTTCTTTAGGGTTTTGTTTGTTAATGATGACATTTTGGAGAAATTATTTACCTTGCGTGAACGTGGCATCTTTCAAAGCCTGCAATCCCCGTGTCACCATCGGTTTCAAAACGGGAGCCACTGAACGAGAGGCCGATTTTAGCATATCTCCTAAACCATGTCCTCGTTGTCGAGCGACTACTTGGTACACAGGATACATGGCTGAAAAGTGGTTAGAGTAATCGTTTTTGAAAATGGAGTTTCACTGTGACTTTCCCTTTGGTGAATGGAATATTTTGTCCTAGATCTTCTTTTATAGTAATGTTGACAGTGTAGAAATACAGCTTACTGGCGGGCAAATAGTGAGGATGTACAAATTCGCGCTGAACGTGATAGGTGTTTCCACCTTCATTGTTAGCGTTCGTGGCAGAGTCCACTTTGAAAGGAATGACACGCAGTAACGGTACAGAGGTGTGACCCACCACGTTGTACTCCGCCACATCGGAGTACACAAAAATCAAATTCAGTCCTTGGTTCATTTCTACAGAGAATTTAAAATATATCGCAAAATCTGAGTTACTGGTCACGGCTGGTATTTCGTTTGCAATTTTCATTAACTTGGGGTCTCCACCCAAAATGTCATAGAATTCAGGACAAAATGTAACGGCCAATACTTTGTCCTCTGAAAATTTCATCAGTATTCGACGAGCTGTTGTGTGGTACTCGATCGTGATACTTTTTCTGGTTCTCTCCAAGGCTTTGTCAAATACGTTACTGAACCTGTCAGCAATTGCGTTCACCAAATGTTGACCACTAAAATAATAGCCTGAGAGAATCTTCAACCGATAAGTGGTTCGTTTAGTTTTGGGATCTTGTGATTTCAAAGAGTCAGCTACACTGCTGCGTTCATCCAGGGCTTGTTGCACTTGCTCGTTATAAACGTCTACCGTAAAAGTGTTTAGATTTTCGACGATGTTTTTGATTTGTGTAGGGTGAATCATTTCTACCAAAGCCACATTCCCATGGGCTTCGTGATCCAATCGGATGGCCTGAGGTAATTTGCCCGTGTAACAGCACAAAGTGTTATTGGGAAACACCTCCATGTAACTGTAACTGGGTAACGTTAAGTAAAACTGGTTATTCATAATTCCAGAGTTCTAGTGTCCGACGGGTCACTGGAAGTCAGAGGAAGTGTCTAAAAGATGATTGTTGTGATTGGACTGGTGACTGTTGGATGGTTGACTGACGTTGGATGCAAGGTTCCCGTTGTTGTGCCGTTCGAGGAATATTTCAGGGAAGAAGGTAACCGATGCAACTGCTCAGTAAAATAGTCCACAATTGTTTGTCTCCTTACTGCAAACTCAAATTGGCAATGGCAGCACCGATGACTAAAATAGACCACACAGATTTGGCAGAAAAAGACGATTTGCGTTTTAGGCACACGTTCTCCACACCACACCCACAAGGGTTGCTTCTGTAGATCTTGTACAGAAGAACTGGGCGAAGGAGTGGTCACTGAAGTAGCTGAGGCTGTGTTGAAGGACATGATGGTCACTTGTTTTTATATTCGATGATTTGAGAAGCGGCGATCCAAGAGTCAAAACTGAGAGGATATCCTTTCAACGTACTTTGAATTCTTTGACACGCTTTTTTTCCTGCATTTCGGGTTCTTCGATAGAGTATGCTTTCGATCTCGTACCCGTCGTCTTCTCTTTTTTGGTCACACACTGTAACTCGGGCAAGTCAAATGTTCCTTTTAACACTTCTTCGTTCATGTCTTCTAATTTATAGACGGAAGGATGACGGCCACGCACTCGTTCATTGACACGAAACAATTCTGTGGTCCAATTGGGTAAGTAGCCTTTGTCGAAAGTGCGTTTGGTTTTGTTGTTGTTGTTGTTGTGGGGCTTAACGCCATTTTTCAGTACAAGATAAGCTATACTTGGCGGCCAGTATTAATGGTGGAGGAAGAAACCGGGAAATCCCCAGAAAGAACCACCGACCAACGAGAAGCTACCGGCAAGCTTTCTCACATATCCACATTCGCCGAATCTGAGACTCGAACCCACGCAGACAGAGGTGAGATGGCAGTGATCCGTAACGGAGAGCGCTTTAGACTACTCGGCCACTCGGGGCCCCCGTTTGGTTTTGCCAATGCGCACCCAATCTCCTGTTGTCAGCACTCCAGCTTTCTTGGGGAGAGTCACTGTTCGGGACGTACCAAACAGACGCTTGAAGACGGTGACTTCTTTGTCGGGAGTCACTCCTTGGGGGGGCACGTCCGATGCTTCGATGGTAAGATTGGTTGTACGCTTGGACGAGGTGAGGTAAGACGTCGATGTACTTGAGAGTGTGTTGATGCGGAAAATATTTCCACATGCGTTCTTTCAAGGTGAGTTGAAAACGTTCCACGATGCTGGATTTGGTTTCGGGATTCTCGGTGGTGAAAAAATGACTGGCACGTTTCTTCAATTCTTGTTGGAAAGCTTGGTTCAGAAATTCGGTGCCTTGGTCGGTTTACCATCGAAGAGGGTGACACCCACTTTGTTTCAACACCAGTTTGAATGCTCGCACTAACTCACTGCTCGATTTGGAAGTCAATGGCAAGACCCAAGCAAATTTGAAAAAGTCGTCAATGACACAAAACAAATATTTGTAGTCACGATTGTAGGTGGCTAAATGAGAGACATCGGCTAAATAGGATTGCCGTTGATGATCGATGCCCTCCACTCGGGTGCGACTTCTGGAAAATTTTCGTCGAATGGGTTTGTGTAAGGTGTACGTGGGTTGTTCTTGTAACCAGCTTTGTACTTGAGTTAAAGGAACACTTTTCAATCGAGTTCTAGCAGCACGAAAGAATTTCTGAACTCCTCCGCATCTTGTAGAATTGGATGGATCGTAGTAAATGCTGGCTAACACCTTCTCCATGTTTTAGTAAGCTGATCCACTCTTCTCTGATGGTACTCTGAAGTGGTTTAGAAACGGCTTTACGTGTCCGATGTGACACAGGCGTAGAAGTAGAAGGTAGTTTTGGTGGTAGTGGCGGTGGTGGTGGTGGTAATGGAATGGCTTTGGTCTTCTTTTCTTTTTTCACTTCTGCTTTCCCTTCTTTTTTTTTCACTTCTGTCGAAGGTGGAGTGGACATCATCTTTTTAACCCAAGCTTTAAGTTCTTCTCATTGCTGTGTAGGGGAAGGGGTCAACAAGGACTCTGCAATCTAACTAGCGATGGAAGTTGCTGACGGTGTTTGAAACACTTCTCTTGCCTCTTCTTCCTTAGGCAAGCGTTGGGCTGCATCTGACTTGACCGCTGGAGGTGGTAGTGGTGGTGTTGGTGAACTTTTCATCAAGGCCTTAAAATCTTTCAGAGTGGGTAGAGTTGTTTCGTCTAAAGCTTTCTGGTGAAAGAGTTGCAGTCGTTGCAATAATTGACCGTGCCGTTGAGATTTTTCCGTTTCTGACAAATCGCTGCGATCCATCAACGATTGCAATTCGTGTTGTAACTGGGACATCTCGGTCAAATGAGGATTGGGAGGTAAATGTGGGGTCCGCTGTTCTTGCCAAAGATGGTATTCCATCCATCGTTTGTAAGGTACTAAAGCTAGTTTTCGTCCTTCCATCAGATTTCAAGGGTCACGTCTGAGATCGTTTGACTGCTGAGTCCTCCTTTTATCTTCTTGGACCTTTTTATCTTCATCCTCCTAGGATGTTTCCCATCGTTCCCAATGGTCCTTTCAGCAAGGGTCCTCCTACTGTTCCCATTACTCCTTTCACCAACATAGGCAAAAATGGCAAAAATCCTCCGCGTTGCACCAACATCTTTTTTCTTTTGATTAATGGGTATTTTTGTTTGGACCATTTGGCGAAGAACGTGTCGATGTTTGGCTAAGCATTTTTTCTGATGTTTAGTCAAAGGTATTGTGCCTTTCAAGACATTCAGACAACATTCGCTCACAGTATCAATGACATCTTTGGAGGCAGTTTGAATGAGTTTTTTTTTCGCATGGGTGTAGAAGCTTTGAACAGGACGGACAACATGTCCCAATGTTTGGGTAAACAAGGGGGCAGTCCTTTTCTTTTTCCTTTTCCTTTTTGGACAGAAGAACGACGATGGTAACGGTGTGCACTTCTTGGAGGGGACATCTTCTTGGTTCAGGAGCAAAAAATACATTAATGTCGATGACTTGTCACACGGTCTTTTATCCTTTTTGGGGACTATCGCTTCGTCATAAAGGTGACGATGTTTTTTCCAAAATCTCCAAAGAATCCTCCTTTTTGGTGGCTCCTCTTTCTCTTTGGACGGGTGTGTCTTTTCTGTGGGTGACGTCTATGTTTGGCTAAGCGTTTTTTTCGGATGACGAAACTGTCCTTTTCTTTTTCTTTTATGGACAGGAGAACAACGATGAGGAGACACCTTATGGTGCACAAAATACACTGACATCCATGGCTTCACATGTGTCCTTTTATCCTTTTCTTAGGGGTAGTGGAATGTCTTTGAGAAGCAATGGTAATAAAAGACTATACACAAATCCTCCTCTTTGGTGACTTCTTTTTTTCTTTGGACGAGTGTGTCTTTTCTGGGGTGACGTCGATGTTTGGCGATGCGTTTTGTCGGATGACGTGACTGTCTTTTTCTTTTTCCTTTTCCTTTTAGGACAGAAGAAGGACGACGATGGTGACGGTGTGCACTTCTAGGAGGGGACATCTTTGGGCGTGCAGCAGCACAAAAACACTGATCCCTAGTGTTTGCCTCAGGTCTTTGTTATACTGAAATGCGTCGCCACTGATTGTCTTTTCGTCGCATCAACTTGATGACAGGCAACATAGGTCGTGGAGGACTTAGCAACGGACTAAATCGTGACAGTTCTTGCTTGGACGAATCCAGTAAACTCTCTAACACGCCCGATATTTCTTGAACTTTAATTTTGGGGGCAGGTACTTTGTGAGCAGCGGCCACTACCGCTAAAGAGGAAGAGGGTGGCACCACTGGATGTCGTAGCTTGCGAATGTAAGGTTGCTTCCTGGCGTCAATGCCTTGCTTGCAGATAGAAACTGTTTTCTGTGGACTTTTCTTTTTCTTTCTCTGTGGCTGTGACCTGGCCTTGACTCCTTTGCTCTCTTTCGTTTTCTTCTGGATACGTCGGGGAGTGGCTTTTTTCTTGGGAACAACGTTGGGAGCATTGGGATCCCATTTTAAGAGGGAGCTAATGATGACACATCCTAGTGAACCGCTGCCTCCAAGTCTCAAAATGATTTGCTTTTTGGTTTGAGTGTCAATGCGAGGATCGGCCAGTTGCCTCAAGGCAACTTTGTTTCTGTCAAAAAAAAAAAAAAACAAAACAAAAAAAAAAAACGTTTGGTTTGATGCGGAATCTGAATGATAATTTGCCGTAATTGACGTGCTGTCACCGTAAACCATCGTAAAACGTCTTTGAGACTAGCTTCTAAGACATGAGCACATATTTGTGGATTTTTTTCGCTAATGATGCCATACAAGGCACGAATCAATTTGATGCTTCCCATCACCTTCCGTGAGACTGGAGTGACGTCATGTTGACGATGTGTCAGACATAGCCAAAGTGACCGAGGTTTTTATAGATTTTTTTTGGTGGATGTGGTTGTGGTTAAGTCGACGACGGGGACTTGTACACGACAGGCCCTCGGTCTTGGCACCAGTGGTGAAACAGACGGGTGCGAAATCGCAAATAATCGGGAGTGGTGGGTTTTAAATCCACGAGTAAATACGCGTGTGGGGTTTGAGTGGCATCGTCGTACGCATGAGTCATCCAAGGCGTTCCTAACTGTTTGGCTAACACTTGCACTTGCGATTTATCTCTAGGGCTTTTAAACAAGACCAGGTAATGAGCACTGAGACTGATGGTGCGATGGGCTTTACTTTGTTGAAACAAATTTTGGGTAATGTAAATGACACTGGCATTACGATGATACCCTTAGAGCGTAAACCAGAGTTTAATTTCTTCTTCGTCTTCTCCTAACATGTCGTCAAAGATGACTAAATGGGTTTGACTTGGGTCAGACACGATCCCGTCGTCTTCGCCAGGAAAGCCTTCCACAAACACGATGGAATCGCCTTGACTTTCTCGCAGAAGGCTGTACGCCGATTGCCACTATTTGTAACACCACACGATGCGTTGGGAGGGACGATCGATCAATTGATGTTTATGTTCCATCAAACGTATGACAAATTCGGTTTTGCCTGAACCGCTCGGTCCAGCAATGAGCATTTTAAACGGATGCCGAAGATACTAGGCCTCCCAACTAGCACGATCTAAGTGTTCGTCGATCACTTTGAAAGTGGAGGAAGACGAAGCAGAGACAGTAGAGGTAGCCATAATACTAGTAGTGCAAGGAAAATGTCAGTTTTGAGACGAAGACAGACAGGAAAAGAGTTTTTATACTTTTTCAGGACACGTTTACTGTCATCTTTAAAAGTGAACAACACGAAAGACAAAAATACATAAAAGCCAAATGGTTAACTACATAAATAAAAGAAACATCAAAAAGATGATAGTGGAATATAAACAAGTTTCTGTACAACATTTGTGGTGATCAAGAGGTGGTGTCCTATGGACAGTGTGTAATGTTCTTAGAGTCTCTACATTCGTTGGTAGAGTCATACAGTGGTCCTCCTGGAATGGCCTTTAGGGGATGCTAATGACAGTCCTGTCCTGTCCGGAAGGGAGTGGTTCTTCTTCCTCTGGTACTGTCACTAATACATGTTTAAAAGTTACACTTTTACAATGAACGTTTTAGTTGTTTAGGATGATTTATCTTTTGCAAAGTGTGCCACTTCTTTTGCACAAGCCTCGAAGCCACAACTTTTCCAGTCACGTACATCTTTCCAGTGAGGGTGTAAGTACCAAGATACACACATATCCTCGTACACATCTTCAGTACATAAATGTTCATGAATTTTTCTTTCCTGTAGAGGTCGGGAAGTATCGATATGAAAGCGCCAAGCTTTGAGCAGAATGAGTCTCTCGTGTCCATTTAAATGGACCACTGTCATGCTTTTTGGAATGGTAGGTACTGTTGTAAAGAGTCCACACAAAGAATCATCTGGCAAACAAAATCCCAGAAAGCAATTAACTAAGACAAACACTACACGTCGACTCCAATTCAATGGATACAGTTCTCGTAATAGGTGTTGGTAATCCTCCACTGTTTGAATAGTGTCATCGATTTCCTTCCACGGAATCTGTAGTATCACGAATGATAAAGGTCGAGGCATAGTAGTCTGTTTTTATACCTCTTTTCTTTTACCTCAAACACTTCACCTAGAGCGAAAGGAATGGACGTAGTGAGTAATTTCTGACCACTGCCATTCCAGGAAACGGTCAAGAATGTCAATAAAATCTTCAAATGTAAATGGTCTAAAGCGAAACATCAGGAAGAACGCACCATTGATCCAGAGAAATTGGACTTGTTTGTTGACTTTTGTCACTTTCCTCTTGTGAAAGTCTCGACACAAAAGTTCTACAGTCACTAATTGCTATTTGGATCTGGCAAGTCCCTGCCAAATGTAATTCTAGATCTTCTCTTGCAATTCGTTTGTTAATCTTTGAATATTATATTCTACATCGGATTTAAATAGTAGTCTAAGTGTTGTCCAACGTTTGACTCCTAGCCAAGCAACTGGTTTCTTAAACTACATGGTATGCCCACTTCAATGACGAGGTCCCACTAAAGGCAAGTAGTAACAATCTGGAGACCAGCGAGCATGTTCCAGGTAAGCGCAATCTTTGTTCTCCTACTCGTAATGTGACACACCGTAACTGAAACACATGACTTTATCCCCTTCGCCCATGTAGATAAATCTGGCTCTAGCTAACTCTTCGGGTGTAGGTCCTCCCATATATTTTGGCCATCTTCCATGGAAGTTTTGGATCCGACTTTCAAAGTCGCAGTATTCAGGCAAATGCATAGGGAACGAATATTCGTCTTTTACAGGTTCATTTCGATGAAGGTACAGTGAAATATGTAGGAGTTTGCTCAGTTTTACATCACATCCGTAGGGTGGTAACCGCATGGTTTCATAATTATGACATCCACCATGAAAACCAATAAAGTGAAAAGGTGTACTATAACGAGTGACATCACTTTCGCATCCATCAAGTTTGACACGTACCGCATCACTTTCCATGGTAGATATGGTAGTAGTAGTTATAACAAAGTTCCCATGATGTGGTACTGAGTCGCTAAGGTCATAGCGCACGGCATCCCTGCCATCGCAAGGCATAGCATCGCACTCGTGTTTGCTCTTGCTTGATAATTGCTGTTTGAAAGGATTCATCTTTCTCGCTTGGCAATGATAGTGACAATGAACTATCGGTCTTGGACGTTGTTCCTTTTCCTATGCAGGCCAATACTGACGTAACCATACTGTAAAGTGAAGTGGCTGGGAAGCCGTACTCTCTTCTGGCACACGATTTGATAGACTTTCTCCAAGGGTCGACTGACGATTTGGTGTGTGGGTAAACGTACAATCTTGTGCGGTTCGTGGGTGGTCACTTTAAAATTTCCATCCTGTCCAGACTGCAAGGCTTCTTTCAAGACGCCAAAGTTCACCAGTCGACTGGTGCGATGATTGAGAGTCAATCCTTTCACTTTACACTCCGTATGTACTTCTCCTTGAGGGTCACGGTATTCGTAGCCGTAATTTTTGGGACCGCCACTAGCAAAACTTAGAATCTTGTCGTTGGGATGCTCGTCCGTCCAGGCTCCTAAACGGTCTCCTTCGATGTTAGGGTGAGGTTGACCCAGGCGATCGATATAGATGCAACTGTCCGTGTCAAAATACAGCACACGATCTCCTAACAGTTCTAAAGCTTCGTACAGTTTTAAGCGAGCATGGGCTGTCACGTGAGCCGCAATGATGACATTTCCAAATTCGTCGGCTTCCTACAAAGTCCAGTTCTTCTTCGTAATTGACTAAGATCAAGTCCTCACGAATGACGTCCACGTGTTTCATGTATTTGGTTTTGTCGTGAATCATCTGGAAGTAGCGAGAGGGTTCTGTCAAATACTAAGTCTTGGGAAAACACGGCCGTTGTGCCATTTTACCGCACAAGCAATTTAACACCAATTTGGCAAACGATCGCCTTCCTTCGTTTTTCTCCACGTGGTCTAAAGTGATGCCTTCCTGCTCCCAGCATTTCTCTTTGAATTTCTTTTGGTATTCGGAAGTGTCGCACCAGGAAGGATAGCCACTAGCTTCTTGTCTCAGTTTCAAAAAGGCATTCACGTAGTCTGCGAAAATGCCTTTTTGAGTCTCGTCGCCCTTGTGGTATTTTTCTGTCTTGGGAAAGTGTTAAATTTCGTACACTTCTAACAGTTGGTATCCCAGGTCCAGAGCTTTAAACAATTTCAGGCTAACCCACGTTCCCGTCATGAAGCATTCTTCCTGAGTGTGCTGACAAGGCCGGTCTTGGTTGCACGTTTCGGCACAAGTACGGCACAAGGGAAACATCAGTTTTCCTTGGCAATGGTGAGGTAAAACGGATTGGTACAAGTACGTGGGAGGCAAGACTTTGCACTTGATCAATCCTTCGTATTGGCGAATGTTGAGCACGTCGATGTGTTCCTTCAGCAATTGCGGGTGCCCTGCGGAAAAGTGACAATATTTGCACACGTATGGATACAGAGAATACACGTCCAAGTGTTTGATTTCCTCTCCTTTCTCTTCGTCGGCTTGGTACAGCAAACAGGTGGCATTCGTCCCTCCTCAGTACAAACTGTCCCTTGGGTTCAGTGGGTCCACCAGCTTGTAACTTACCACGAAGCGCTTAAATTCGGGATCGGTTTTCAATCGCTGATCGTGCTCGTGTTTCCTTATGTCTACCACTTGGTAACCTTGCTCTTCTAACTTCAGGCGACGCTGACAAGTGGCCTGGTACGAGTCTTCCATGGTTAGTTGCAAAAACTGATTTGTCGTGTTACGTTGAGGGTAGCAGATGGGACATCCGTGAAATAAGCACCAATTAAACTCGTACACGATCTTGGGGTTTTCTAACTCCCAGCCATCCACCGAATACCTTCCAATAGTCTTTTCGCCTCCTCCGTTGCGAGCGTGTTGGATCCATTTGTCTTCCTTGTCGCATAAGTAATGTAACCCGCGTAGAGCTTTGACCGAGTATTGACGTTTGACAAAGTTTTTCGTTTACGGACTTATGATAGCTAGGTATTTTCGGGCATGAATCGTTGTCGGTACACTAAGGAACACGCATTGGCAATGGTGAAAGCTTCTTTCAAAGGATCGATCCCTCCGTGTTCCATGAACAGTTCTCGGAATTTTCCACAGCAACGCCGTAAAATGTGTACGTGGAAACGACAATATTTTAACATTTCTTCCTGAAAGTCGAAAGGGTCCGAGGCGTGATTCTGGTACCAAGCGAAGAAGCCTTCTCGTTGTTCGGTACGCATGTTGTCGGGGTCGTAGTAGTGAGCCTCAGGGAAATGAGGTAGAACGGCATATTGATTGGCTTCGGTATTGAAAAAGTGCGGAAAATAGCCTTTGGCCATTTCTGTCATTCCAAACGTTTTAGGATTCGGCTCAAAGGCATGGCCAAGTAACTCATCGACTCTTTAAACTGTACTTGACCCACTTGCATGGAAATGATTTTGGCTCCGTTTAAAGCCACTTTAGGACGTTCGGTACTTTGTTCCGTATAGTATCTGAGAAGAAATTGCTCATCGTATCCCGAGAAATTGTGAGCCATCATAGTGGTATAGCGATGACAATCTCCGTAAGGTTCTATGTCCTCTTCACTCCACGTCTAGTTGATAAGGTCTAAGATCCGTTGGGCAAGATTGGCCAGCGTGTTCGGTCCCCGAATGATTTTTTCACGTCCTCCAGGAATCTTCCTGCAGTGAGAGCAATGAGTAAAGGTAGGCACTTGGATGCACTTCTCACACTCTCGATGAGCCACGCAGAAATTAGGAGTGTGAATGCCAGTCTCTTGCATGCATTCGAAATCGAAAAAGATGAAACTGTCTTTCTTCTGGTCATTATTTTCTTCTTCGTATTGGAATTGGTATTTTTTAATGTAGCATTGGTGTTCCCAGTCCACGATTTGGAGACAAATGAGACATTGTTTGTTTCCTCGACAGACGTGTAACTTGGCACTATTGGTACGTATGCCTTGTCCACAAGTAGGGCACAATCTCAGGAGTTGGAAAGCACTTTTCTGCTGCGAACCTTGCGTCTTTAGATGTTGTTGGTAACAGGCAGGGCTGAGAAACGTGCGTTGACAAGCAGAACAATGCACTCCATCTTGTCCTTTGTCCAGACAAGGCTTAGAGGCTAAACATCCCTCACATTTCGATCCGCACTGCTTGTGTTGCTCTCGATTGTTATAGCCATAGTCACATTTCTAACAGTAATAACTGTATCCCAGGAATGCAGTGATACTGGTGATGGCATCGAAATGTTCATCGTGATGATAGACGTGAATGTATTATCCGTCTATGAAATGTTTCCCTCGAAACAAAAGAGGTCAGCGCACTTCTTGAGGGTGTACTTTCAAGGTGTAGCGTGGAGCCAAGACGTCTTGCAACTTTTGCATTTCAGGAATGCCAAAGGGTGTGTCTTTGGATATTCCCGCTTGCTGTAACAGTAGTTCTGCTTCTCCTTGATGTTTGGCTCGGTCCAATCGTTGAATAGTTTTCCAGGCTCTTTTCAATTATGTCGTGTCGTTCTTGTCGGCATACGTTCGTCCCACCACGATGGCACGGGATAAACACATCTTGTCTTGAGTGTTGTTCATTTGAACGAGGCTGCGCTTGATGCTGCGATGATTGTCTGTCAAGACCACATTTTTGCGTTGTTCCAGTCCCTTGGGGAAGAGACACGTGGGTCACGAACAGTGTCGCTTTTCCGTCGGTGATGTGAAATTTCTCGTTGGATTGTTGCACGTGTTGAATCTTGCCGTGCTGCTAAACTCGATCCAAACGGGGACTCCAAACTGTCGTGATGAATTGAAAGTATCAAGCGATCGTCTTCTTAGGCTTCACGTTGCTGTTTCAGTGTGGTTAATAAAGAATCCCACACATTGGTGATGAATCCCTCTGCTTTCTCCAGTGATACGTCGGACTTGAAATCTTTAAACTTCACCGTGTACGTGTAGGCTGTGGTTCTAAATTTTCTAGAGGAGCGATTGTCTGTCTCTCGAATGCGGTAGTACTTTTCAGGGTTTACTGGTGGTGATGAACTTTGACTTTGTGTAGACTCTCTATGTCTGGATTCTGGTTCACTCATCTCATCTTCAAAATCGCTGGCATGAATTTGAGCCAAGACTTCAGCTACTGTGCGAAGCGATAAATCACGTTTCTGCCTCTTACTTTCTTTTCCTTTCTTTACGAAGTGATGCGATCGTTTCATCTTGACTGCAAAAAGTCAAATGACTTCATTGAAACGCCATGGACCCCTATATATCCATTTCAGGCTCAGTGTACATATAAAGGGTTGCTGCCTTCCCTCTCAGTATTCATCTCGCTCTCAAGCTGACCAGTACGACGGAAGAGCCCACACAGATCGAACTTCTGATCAGAGTTTTGCGAGGTGTCATGCGAAAGTTTTCTTCAGACAAGCCGACGGACTACTCCCCCTCCTTTCGAGATAAAAGTCAAGATACTTGTTATATCTGGCAGAAGAAAGGGCATTGGGCTACGGAATGTGCAGGACGTCAAAAAATCAAGACCAGTGTCAAAAGAGACAAAAGTCAAGATACCTGTTATCATTGTCAAGAGAAATGACATTGGTCTTCAGAGTGCCCTAAGAAACAACAGAGCAGGAGGAAGAAAAAGAGGTGCCCTCGGCAAAGGAAAAACCCCGACACGATCAGAAAGAGAGGACAGAAAAGAAAAGAAAAGGAGAAAAAAGTCAGGAATAAGAGTTGGAAAAAACTGTGAAAGTGAAGAAATTTTTAAAAAAAAAAAACCCAGAGAGAATGAAGAAAAAAGACACAGAAGAAGTATATGAACGTTTTAAAAGTGATGTGTTATGTTGTAAAGTAACATTGAATTGTAAATATTTCTACTAGAATAGACCAGACTGAAAAAAACGCTAGTGTCTGTTGGTTTTGAATGTTTAGAATAACAAGGACCTACACTCACGCACTCACAACAAGTACATCATAGGGTAAAAAAAATAAAAAAAATAAAAGGGATTTTGAGTTTTAATTGATTTTGGCAAAATGAATATTATTTCTTTTCGAAAGAATTGGGTGGCCCTGAAAACGGCCTTTGGGTGTTTTTTTGTTTTTCTTTAAAAAAAAAAAAAATAATAAGATCGAGCAGCAATCAACGTTAACTGCCTTAAGCCTTTGTCACGGCCAAGGCCTACTTCTGGATATGCTCTTTTCAATGATTTGGTAGAAATCACTAGGGGTGGTATCTCCGGTGTAGTATCGGGGTTGGACTGTTTGGCTCGGGAAGGTCTTTTTCTCTTGGGTCGTAATAAAGAAGTCTGATACATTTGTTTCAGACTTCTTAACTCTGCCAAAATGTCCAAGAGTACCGTTACCGTTTGAGGTTCACTGTTCTCCTTCTCTCCTAAACCTTGTTTCTTCGCTGCTTCTTCTTCCTGTCGTTTCTTTCTTGCCTCTTCTTCTCGCTGTTGCTGTTCAAGGATAAATGCTTGTTCTGCCTCTCTCTCCTGTTGTAAAAATTTCTCCAATTCTTCTTTCTGTCTCTGTTAAAAATCCTCGACGTGTGGTAAAGAAGGAGAAGGTGATGAAGGTACTGGTACTGGAACAAATTCTTGCGAAGAGAGAAAATCTGCTAAATCCCAGTTGAAATCGATCTCTTCTGGAAGTAGCGCTGTGTTAACTTTGGTAGCCACTGATATGTCATCGCTCTTCGTCTCCAAAGCCGATGCACCCCAATTCATTGTCTTCTTAGTTTCAGTTCTGTTTCACAAAACAATGTCGTATCAATTCACTGAGCACAGACGCTAGCGCACCTATATAGGGAATGTGACGTCACAGGTAGCTCTCTTCGGATTAGAAGAGAGACTCTGCGAAGTGAGTGAATTTTTTAACGTGTGTTGTCATTGGTGAGCAATTTCAATCCGTTTCGATCCGGTCTTCCACTATAAATAAACACGGTTCACTTCATTCCCTTCACATGTTCTCATCACAAGATGTGGACCAACGTAGAATCATCTACCCTCCTATCGTCGATGCTGTTCAACCCGGACTATCCAATGTATGTCAGATCATCACGGACAATTACCCAGATCACTGATACAGCCCTTTGGAAACGAAGGATCTATGTGGAGAGACAAGGCTGTCTGAAGCGAGTTTTCATCTATGGTCTAGAGGTTAGACAAAGTTTGAGAAAGAGAAGAAGATCAGTGAGATGCCCTCTATGTTAACGAACTGTTGTTAACATAGAACCCAAAGGCCCTTTTCAGGGCCACATCATATGCCTCGAAAAGATATTCATTCTTTCTTGCCTAATTTTTTTTATTGGATTGTATAATTCATGTTTAACTCGCAAAAACATTTTTCTCTTACCTAAACATTTTTTAGTCAGTTGTATAATTTAGGTATAATATTATAATATCCACAGACACATACGCGAATGCATAAAATATACTATAGCATTCACTGACACGAACGCGAGAGATTCAAACTTTCTATAGAAATGAAACAGGTGATATGACATCACGGTACTTGCTACATTGTTGCAAGTGTCCAGTACCGTGTCGTCACCCTACGTGTTCCATTCCTCTTGTCGCTATACAAAATTCCCATAGTCGCTATATCGTCCCAGGGTGATTTTTTGTCGCTATAAATCTTGTCGCCATATGGTCCCTGGGGTGTCTGTAATGTATTTTCCCATTGTCGCTATATCGTCCCCTATAACTACTTGACGTGCCAGATCCAAGCAACAGATCCTACTTGAATGTGCATAAGGCTATCATTGATCCGTTTATAAAACCCAAGCTGCATTTTGTCGTTGGTTTGCGCAAATCTCACACATCCCGGATCTTAAGGTAATAAGAAATTTGTAATTTTTAATAACCACAATATAATAACCATCTTAATAAATCATTATTAATATGTGTTTATCATTAATAGCTTAAGCATTGAACTCATGTATAAATTGCAATACATCCCGTCAATACTATTTTTTTTTTTTTACTTTCAAAACTGTCGCCAAAATGCGTAATTTCCAGCTTCTTGTTAATATGATCTTGCATCACTTGCTGAAAAGAAAGTACATAATAATTTATTATATAACTAATATTAAATGCCACAGATATGAATTATACATACACAACCAATATACACTACGGTATATGCGAAAAAAATGAAGTGCGTTTCGGTGCTGTTTATTGCTTTCCGTGTTTCGGTGCGTTCCGGCGTTTCACTGTGTTTCGGTGTTTCTATGAACCCCGTGTAATATTGCCATTTACCCAACATTGACCTAAGTTTTGGACGGACCGATTTAAAGGTGAAGTTTGTGATAAAATGTTTGGACGAAGTATTCGTTTGAAGAGTAATATAAAGAATACATATTGGATATAAAGGATTCACATGTGTAAGTTTGTGATGAAATGTTTGGACGGTGTTGCAATTTGAAGAGTCACATAGGATACATACTGGAGATAATACATTTAGATGTCATTTGAAGGACCACACGAGGATACATACTGGAAATAAATCATTCAAATTTGATCTTTGTGGTAAAATATTGGACGCAGTGGTAATTTGAAGGACAACATGAGGATACATACTGGAGATAAACCATTCAAGTGTGAAGTTTGTGATAAAATGTTTGGACATAGTAGTCATTTGGAGGACCACATGAGGACACATACTGGAGATAAACCATTCAAATGTGAACATTGTAATAAAATGTTTAGACAGAGTAGTCGTTTGAAGGCCCACATGAGGACACTTGCTGGAGATAAACCATTCAAATGTGAACATTGTAATAACATGTTTGGAAATATTAGTAATTTGAAGCAGCACATAAGGATACATACTGGATATAAACCATTCAAATGTGAAGTTTGTGATAAAATGTTTAGACTCAATAGTGACTTAAAGTGCCACATGAGGATACATACTGGGGATAAACCATTCAAATGTGAAGTTTGTGATAAAATGTTTAGAGTCAATAGTCACTTAAAGGTCCACATGAGGATACATACTGGGGATAAACCATTCAAATGTGAAGTTTGTCGTAAAATGTTTGTACAGAGTAGTTCTTTGAAGAGCCACATGAGGACACATACTGGAGATAAACAATTCAAATGTGACCATTGTAATAAAATGTTTGCACACAGTAATTTGAAGCGCCATATGAGGACACATACTGGGGATAATCCATTCAAATGTGAAGTTTGCAATAAAATGTTTGGACAGAGCAGTGCTTTGAAGGGCCACATGAGGACACATACTGGAGATAAACCATTCAAATGTGAACATTGTAATAAAATGTTTGCAGAGATTAGTAATTTGAAGACACACATAAGAATACATACTGGAGATAAACCATTCAAATGTGAATTTTGTGATAAAATGTTTAGACACAGTAGTTACTTAAAGTGCCACATGAGGATACATACTGGGGATATACCATTCAAATGTGAAGTTTGTGGTAAAATGTTTGTACAGAGTAGTTCTTTGAATAGCCACATGAGGACACATACTGGAGATAAACCATTCAAATGTGAACATTGTAATGTTTGCACATAGTAGTTATTTGAAGCGCCACATGAGGACACATACTGGGAATAAACCATTCAAATGTGAAGTTTGCAATAAAATGTTTGGACAGAGTACTGGTTTGAAGGGACACATAAGGACACATACTGGAGATAAACCATTAAAATGTGAACATTGTAATTAAATGTTTGCAAAAATTAGTAATTTGAAGACACATAAGGATACATACTGGAGATAAACCAATCAAATGTGAAGTTTGTGATAAACTGTTCAGAGACAATAGTGACTTAAAGTGCCACATGAGGATACATACTGGGAATAAACCATTCAAATGTGAAGTTTGCAATAAAATGTTTGGACAGAGTACTGGTTTGAAGGGCCACTTGAGGACACATACTGGAGATAAACCATTCAAATGTGAACATTGTAATAAAATGTTTGCAAAGATTAGTAATTTGAAGACACACATAAGGATATATACTGGAGATAAACCAATCAAATGTGAAGTTTGTGATAAACTAATTAGTGGCAATAGTGCTTTTGAGTGCCACACGGGGATACATACTGGGGAGAAACCATTCAAATGTGAAGTTTGCGATAAACTGTTTAGACAGATTAGTACTTTGAACAGCCACATGAGGATGCATACTGGAGTCACACTATTCAAATGTGAAGTTTGTGATAAATTGTTTGAACATAGTAGTCATTTGAAGAACCACATGAAAAATCATACTTTAGATAAACCATTCAAATGTGACGTTTGTACCAAAATGTGAAGAGAAAGTTGTACTTTGAAGAAACGCTTGAGAATTTTCATACAAGAGATATACTAACATAATTCAAAGGTGAGGTATGTGATTAAAGGTTTAGAGTGGTGTGTAAAGAGGCATTTGAGATAAACCATTCACATGTGAAGTTTGTGATAGCATTTTCGGGCAAACTACTGCTTTGGAGAACCACAGGACGATGAATACTGGAATCAAACCATGGAAATATTAAGTTTGTGATAGAATGTTTATGCAGGGTTGACATGAGAATACATACTGGTCATTAGCCATTCAAATGTGTAGTTTATCATAAAATGTTTGGGACAGCAGTGCTGTGAAGCGCTACAGGATGTTGTGTACTGTTGATAGAGTAGTCAGAGGTTTTGGGAGAGTACATATTCAACCATAACATGATAATCATAATGGAGAATAAACAGTAAAGGTGTAGTGTTTCATTTTTAGCTTAATAGTGTTTTGAATGGAGGTCATAAGCAGTACTGTATCATATGACGAAATACAGAATTTCAAACACCTTCAAGGAATTAAAGTCCTTAATAAACAGATTTAAGACCCATTGAATGCTTTTCAAACTTTTAGCTATAAATAGATAATCAAAGACAAAACTTTCAGATTTTGAAAAGCATCAAGTGTTGTTTTTGAGTTTATAAATAGCTCACATGAATAAGGTATACATATTCAACAAAGGTCTCGGAAATGATTAATTACATGTATTTGGATGCAAATTTTTCATCTGGGCGCAGAAAATCACCCATGCAGGAGTCCTCAGTATGCACGTAAATAGCTGGATGGCTATAAGAGTACGTCAAAAGAACACATTGCAATAGCTGGGTGGGAAGTTCAAAGACTTCAGCTAGCGGCTTCGGTGTGAAAATGTGCTGATATTTACAATGGCTTAATTCAGAGGAAGAAAGACCCCGAGATGTACATGTGGTTTTTATAAGAACACATCAGAATTTTATCTTCCATTGCTGTGCTCATTTCTGATTGTGGCCAAATAAATAGTGCATGCAACCTCAAAATCAAGACAGATCAAGACTTGGACAAAATGTCATTTGCAAATTTGGAAAAATATTTTGGGGCTAAATGGCAAACTGGCAAAGATTTTAATCAAATAGCTGTGGGTGTTACCTTCGAAGCTGGTGATTTCATGTAAACATTAGCATAATGAAGACCCACATCCCAGAAAAGGAAAAGTGCTTTGGTGTAAAAACAAATCTGTTTCATGAAGGAGACAGAAAGAATAAATATCTGGAACAACAACAGATACAATGCACACTTCCAACCTATGGTAAATTACCAGAAGTAAGTTCATACAAGAAGAAGAAGGATGTCTCCAAAGAGTTAACTACAGATGCTAGATTATGAATGATCTAGTTGATATAATTAATTAAAGTTAATGTTTGAAACAGATTTAAGTGACAGTGATAGTTTTGCATAAACTAATAATGGAGGAATGGCTATGTATTCAGTATAATGGATAAAGGACATTTTAAACCAATGTTTAAAAGAAGTATTCAACCTAACATGGCTATCAGTAACTCTCATTTATTATAGAATCCACAACCGTTTTGATCATTTGGACTCATTTTGAACTTAGTTTAGCCTGAGAAAAAAAGTTTATCTATGACTTTTAATACCTAAATGACCTATGGAACTTGGCTATCACAAATACTATTAAAGAACCTACTTAGAGCTTCACACAAGAACAACAAACTGTATATGCTTTATGTTTCTAATTAAGAAACTTGATGTAATAATAATAATAATCTTCATCATGTTAGATGGAATTGTTATTGTTTGTTAAAATCTAAAGATTTAAGAGAATATAGCAGTAGTTTTTTAGTGAGCATAATCCCAAATGAATTCCAACAGACTTGAATGTCCTCAAGTACCACAGTGATGCAATTTATAATATCATTGAATGGATTCACAATAATTCCAAAGTAGTGTATATTCAAAGTCAACAAATTCAATATATTGTCAATATTTTGATCATAATCAGTTGCAGCATAATGTACTTGTATTCCTTTCTTGTAATTTTCGATGTCATCAACACAGTTTTAATCAAACAATAAACTGTAGTAATCTCAGCAAACCTTTACCTCTTTTAAAATTATTTGAACTCAAATGAAATATTATTATGGAGCAGTCATATGTATAACCTGGTTCAATTTTCACTTTTCCTACATTGGCAATAAGAGATTCTGACACAAGAAAGAAGTCCAGTCTAGCTTTTTTCAGAAGAATTTTTTTCTTCTCATTTATATATATTTAATCCTGCATTTAATGTTTTAATTGGGTCCATGAGACCAAAAGTTCTTGGATACATACTAATGCATCATTAGGATTATTTACATTTCTAATCTAATTTTGATCCTGAACCAAGTTAAAAGTCCCCAAATATAATAATAAACTCATTTTCATACTCATATATAATATCATTTATGTTGCTGTAAGTTTCTTGGCAAATCATTATTTGGCCCTAATAGGTTAATTAAGTTATCATCAGTATCCTTTTCACATTCTTTTATATCATATTCAGATTTGTTTTTAAATAAAATAAAAACTCCTCGACTCCTGGACCTATAGCAATTTACAATATATTCATAACCACATTGTGTTCTAATATACATTCTTAACCCCATTGTGTTTTAATCTACATTCATACCCCCATTGTGTTCTAATATATGAAACCTTATCCTCAGTAAAATGTTCATCTTGTAAGCAATATATATGACACTGTTTTTATGTTTGCTCTATCCATTTGCACTATAGAAGTATAAATTAATGACGGCTGAAAATGCACTGTATGTGTGATTAGTATAGATGATTATCAATACCACAAATTGATTAAGGAACAAATAAATATAAATTGGAGGAAAACAAATCAGTGACTTGACATATGCCAGAATGTACAACAAGATCTCTCTCTCTATACCAGAAGACACAGCAATATTTACACACACACAAACATGCACACACAGACACACACATTCAAATAAAACAAACCTAGAGAAGTGTAATGATTTACCACAAACAACACTCTTGTCAAGGCGGTTCCAAAGTGTAAGAGTTTTATATATATGCATATATATATATATATATATATATATATATATATATATATATATATATCGCAAAACATGTAGAACTGTTAGTGACCTGACTGACTACAAATACGAAGTTTTTGTTTCAAAATCAGAGTGAGATTTTGATTTTATGCATCTTTGGTCTGAGTTTGACTAAGTAATCAGTGGTGTCCATTGCCGGTACCATACCCATCAATATCTTGAATAGGTAGGTAAGCCTACCAAGCTCACATCGTTGTTGAAGACCTGAGAGTTCCATATCTTGTAGCATCCTGGATTACACAGCCTTCATCATGAGATTTATAATCCTTTTGAATAAATCAAGCAGCCTGGCACTGACTCCTTTCAGTGGATTGTATGTCTTTAATGCTTTAATGAATCCCATATAGATGAGCCATACTCAAGCGTTGATCAGACCAAAGATACATATGCCGTCTTTCTACTCTTGAAATTCAGTTTTAATGTGGCGCTCTACAGTTTGATATTTTGCATAAGGTTAGAATTTAAAGAAAAAGAATTTCCCCAGGTTTCTCCCTGGTTATACTGGCTAGAATGTAAAGAAAAAGAACTTCCCTGGGTTTCTCACTGGTTATACTGGCTATTTAAAAAAGACCTTGTATATCTTAGGTATTGTTCAAAGAACCTTTCATTCCCATTATTTTGGTGTATGATTGATTGGTGTAGTATGGGTTATAGAGCATCCTTCTTGGCCTTACTCCAGATGTGCACCTTTCAAAACACTGCTAGCTCCACTTGGTCATTTTCACTTCCTGAACTTCAGGGGTAAATTGTAAAAGAAAGGAGCCAATGATGTTTTGTTACATTTTATATACTTGGTAATTCATTCATTCCACTTTCAGAAGATGGTATTGACTAGTGAGGCAAAATTCATTTCCCCTATTGTAATAGCTGCTAAGGATATTGTACTTTAGACTAATTCAGGCTGATTTTGTTAGCACAAGGGAGCAGTTATTTTAGTTAGCAGTGTGCTTAGATCATTTACAATTTACACAAGTGCAATATCCAAGGAAATGTTAGCTACATTGCATAAAAATAGCATAGAGGTATGCCAATGTTCTCTCCAATGTGCATGTTTTAAATGCAAACAACTTCATCTTATATATGTCACTCTATCAAACGTATATAATAACTGTTTAGCGCCCCCTAAGTTTGCTGTATGGCAGGTGTTGTTGATATGTGTATGTAAAGGGGTTGTTAATAGATTTGGCGAAAGTTATCTAGAGGATGACCTCCCTTGATGTTATTGTCTAATGTGAGTGGATAGATAGAACATTAACAGGGAAATGAGCGAGACTGTTGAGAAGAAATAATACAATGCGCCCCCCCCCCCTTAACAAGAAAAATTAAATAAGTTTGAATTAATTAATACATAAACTCAAATTGGCAACTTCGATTCAACAGATTTACTTTATTAGATTTTAATAGCAGTGTTCAATTACGGATTCTTTCATCATAGTAATGAGTGGTGAAAAGAGTATAATGTCCGCGACTGATTTGCATCACCTAGCGTCGTTTCCTCTCTTGACGCCGTGTATCCCACGTCTTCCACCTGTATACTTGGTTCATCCTCTGACCCTTTCTATTTCGAACTCTTCCACTTCATCATTCCTCTGATCTTTATATCCTGAACTCTTTCTTTATTTTCCGGACTTCCGTCTTGGACTGTGCTCATCAGTTTCTCGGGGAGAAATAGAGAGCTGTTTTCTTAATGCTGTTTTCTTTTCTCACAAATCATGCGTCCTAGCGCTATGGCATGTCTTTCCTTTCAAGATAGCTATCTGGTCCCTTTACTTGTTAACAAGGGAACACTATTCTTTAGGTTCTCAAGGAGTCGAACTTTTGTCTTCTCTCAAGGCAGATCGGACTAAAGAATTCTGACCCAGCTCGGCAATTTTAAATTCCCATTACTTCCAAATTGTACGCCTGAATTTAACTGACCAATCGAAAGCAACTGTTCCTAAATTTTTCCCAATATTGTCATGTCTTTCATCAGATTTTGACAGCCTAGAATCTGAGAAATACGATGCAATCAACTTCCCTTTGAAGATCAATTATTTGACATGAGGTTCCTTTCAAGCAGTTATGGTAGGTATCTCTAATGTACTCTTCCAAGATACCGTTACAATGTCTGGGTCGATTCTCAATGAACGTTAGATGTGAGTTTTTTATGTTTGACCACGGAGATAGCGGAAAATGTCAAAGTGACCTTTCTCAAAGACTTTTCTAGCTTGACTATAATAAAATTTTAATGCACAATTTATTAAACTTTAAGTTCAAAACTTCTTCGAAATTCGACACATTACAGTGTAATAATTGGGAGCATTTCAAATTTAAAAATAAGACTTTTCTATTAAATTTCGGTGTGATTTTTTGGGGGATGCGGGATTCTCCTTATATAATGTATAACTCTTGCTTGGCCCATATCAAGATTGCAACATATAATTCTAGCGATGATAACCACCAAGGGAGAAAACATTATCGATAATTATTCGACAAGTAGACAATATATGGGCTTGTGTTGCCAACAGCAGCGGCATATAATCATTCATTTTCATGGTTATTTTTGTTCTTGGTTTTATTTTTTTTATACGTTCATCCTGGGTAGATTAGGTTGTTTCGAGGGTATTGCTGAGGTTTATAGGGGTTTCTTTTGAGGTCTGTAGATTTTATTTTGGAATTTTTTAAGTGATACAAATGTTTGGACGAAATAGTCCATTGACGAGTAAAACAAGCACACATAGTGAAGATGAAACATTCAGATGTGAACTCTGTGACAAAATGTTTGTATACAAAAATAATTTAAAGAGTCACATGAGAATACATACTGGAGATGCGAAGTTTGTAATAAAAATATTCATCCAGGAGGGTAATTGAAAAGGCTTATGAGGTTACATACTAGGGAGAAGCCATTGATATGTGATAAAATGTTTAGAGAAAGCAGCCATTTGTAGGGCCACATGCAGATACATATTGGAGATATACCATTCACATGTGAACTTTGTAATAAAATGTTTGGACAGAGTAGTCATTTGAAGGAACATATGAGGATACATACTGGAGCAGCAGAGAGGATGAACAGACCACTTGCTTAAAAGGGTAAGTTCGCAAAAATAAAGGTTCCTATAAAGGCTGAAAATATAAGGTCAATAATGTCAAACCAAAGCCTCTAACCGACCGAGATTTCTCTAATTGGGTTAGCTCAGTTTTTTACTTTATTTTTGACGCATGTGTTTTTCATATTTTTATGCGCGTTCGTTTGCTCTTCGGCCACGCACTGTTGGTCGTCACTCTCTCTCTGCTGCTGTAGTGTTAACCAAAACTTTTATCAAGACCTATACGATACCTAGATCTGGGGCCATGTAAATTTATCGTGATAAATCCGTGTGGGGTAGCTTGTGCTTTTGAAAAGTTTTTGAATTTAATCATGTCCATATCCCCAGAACACCAAGTCTGATAAATATTTCGTAGTCTATATGTATCAAGTTCATTAAACACAAATAAAATATTGCAGTTATATCTGATCACTTTAGGTATTTGTGTATATCGCTGAGTAACATAAATCACGTCAGTATTTTTTGTCTCTGCCTCTGGAAAATATTCTGGCAGGATTTGACTGTTTGTCCAGCATCACATCATTGTATACTACGAGATTATTAATAAATCCATCTAGGTCATCCACAGATGGGGCTTTATCAATATCGATGATAAAATAATATCATTGCCGTCTTCGTCGTTTATTAATTTTGCTTGCTCGTTAAAATTTTTAAGTACTAAATAACATCTTTGATCATCTACAGATGGTGCTACTAAATATAACTTGTCCCATTTTAACCATCTCATTATCAGATTAAGCAACAATTGCGTCTTACCACTTCCAGATGGCCCATTTCTTATCATCCTGATAGAATTTGGTAGCTCTGGATGGATGTTTGACTGGTTCTTGTTTTCATGTCGCTGAAAAATCAATAATATCCATATTGTACAAATATAATAAATAATATGGATTTATGTTGCATTCGGTCCAAAGCACCCACCCCTGCCAGTGAATTAACAAGAATAATAACAAAAAATAAAAAGCGTGCACTTACAGGCAAGTGTTTGAAATGTGGTACAAAAAAATATAAATTTATTTCGTGTCATATGAACACAGGTGGTGATATCGCTGCTTCGCTTGGAAAATTACCAGGAGCTCCATGGGCTAAATACACTGGTGAGAAGCAGATACCTGGATACAATTATTGTGGTCCCGAACTCGACTTGATATCCTACTTGACGAACGAGATCAACCAAGACCTGGAGAGTATCCAATCAACGCAATTGATCAAGCGTGTCACGTTCATGATGTTGCGTATAAAAAAGATTTACAACAACGACATATTGCAGATGTGAATTTGATTCACCCGTTATAATCCATCAAAAATAAATCTCACAGAGAAACCTTGATAGTTTTCTAGTAAAATCTGCGATGAAAGGTAAACTAGTACTAGGGGACAGTAATTAATCAACCTATTATTATCATAATAATGGAATCGGTTTGTTGTAGCAGAAAAGGATATTGAAGGGGTAGAGAAGTGATTGGTAAACTTGATGATGCTGCAAATGTTTCACGTTGTGTTCCTGTGACCTGGTTAGGACAAAAGGCAATATGGCAAATTATCTACCACCACCTAAAAAAATTAATCACGCACATTTTGATGTCAGCATTTCTAATGAAGTTCATCAAGCAGATATTTTATTTTCACCACATGATACCATCAAAATTGGTAGACGTCAATCACGCACATATAAAAATATGCGTTAACTGTCGTTGATGTTGCAAGTAGGTATAAAGAAGCAGAACCACTATCTACTAAAACAGCAACTGAAATTGCATCTGCTTTTGAACGAATTTATCAACGAGGACCCTTGCGATGGCCACAGCTATCACAGTTTGATCCTGGCAAGGAATTTCTTGATGCAGTAACATGTCTGATGAAACAACTTAACGTAAAAATCAAACGAGGACACACCGCAATTCATCCTGATCAGGCAATCATTGAACGATTTAATGGAACACTTGCTGAGCGGTTTTTTGGGCACCAGTATGCGAAGGAAATTTTTCAGAAGGACAAGAGATCTCGTGAACGGGTTGCACGATTAGCAAGTGTGATAGCTGCGTTAAATAATGAAATTACTCGTGCAACTACCATGAAATCCATTAATGCAATCACAATGAAATATATACCAATACAACGACATGACCAATTCTCAGTACAACCAGTACTAGGTAATGTGACTGTTAGATATTTATATGAACCTGGTGAACCTTAAGGGGGTAAAAAAACAGCAACTGGTCCTATCAGGAGTGTGACCACGCATAATATTTCCAGCGTGGTAAGATCTACAGCCAGACTACAATCTACAGATTAGATTCAACTGCTCCTCAGCATGGATACTGAGGATACACACTACCACCGCGTTCACTTCTGTAAACTGGCACCCCTACGTCGATTACATTCAAGACAGGTCAGCATCACATTTTCGCGTGTGTGACCAAGACTACTATTAATTCTATCTACGGTAAACTGTCTTGGAATATTATTCGAATACTGCCACAACATGACTGTGTTACAGCTCGCACGATGATTATCCTGTCGTTGTTTCAGTGCCATGATAAATTCAGCATCGAGATCAAAGTCGGGGTTTTTTTTTGTCATATTGCTTATAACCAGATAATTTTGCTCTTGACGACATCATGATTAACTACATCATCGTTCTCGGTGAAGTCTATGATATCCCTCCGCAGCTGAGATATTCTTCTGACTCAAGACACTGCCAGATGAACTAAATTAGACCATTCAACACGATCATCAATAATCCAAATATTTATATCAAAAATATTTAATCCTTTTGACGAATGATCGTTAGAGCCGATCCTAGTGTCCATGCAGTTTTGTCCATCGTCAACGCACCCTTAACAGTACTGACAGGAACTAAACAATATCATTTAGTACAAGGTTTTGTTTGTTAGCGCAACCTCTAATTTCCACATCGATATTATGTTGTCGCATATCTGCAGGCGATAACACAATGGTACAGGCAGATTTGAAAATTTTTCTTCATGTAACAGAATAATTGTTGTTGAAGTGTATCATAAACTATCTTTCTTCTTGCAACTATCAAATCAGCAGGTCTCCTCAAATTCCAAAACTCTTCCAGAGGAGTTTCTGGAATTATCTTACGCATTATCTCACACTGTATTTTATCCGGCTTCAGCCTGATTAACTTTTTAAATTCTTTCATTGGTTCATCAGTAGCTCTACGATCATTAGTTGCCTCCTCATAATAATCTACGAATATTTTAAACCATCCATGTGGAAACTGTCCAACAAAAGGTGGCGGTTGTCCATGATCACCACACATTATCACAGCAGTATTTTTCGTCAATAACCAATCAAGAAACAGTTTTAATGCTTCCAGCGATGTCGTACAAATTTCATCCCAGATAATAATCTTAGGGATATATTTCTCACCCATTCGTTCAGGAGTCCTTGCGTCTTCGCACCATCTAAAGAAACTTTGATAAGTTTGAGATTTTACTCCTCGTTCATTCATTTCTCTGGTGAGTCTATGTGTAGGTGTCAGAACAACCACATCTGAACAGTTGTTCAAGAATAATTCAATCGCACGCGTTGTTTTACCATAACCACCACACTCATTAAGATAAACGATTTTATGTCTGGCCACAGGATCATATACCAATGGTGCTGATGATTTTGATACTTGATTGTTATTCTTGTAATATGTCCCTTAATTTCAACGTCGGCAGTTTCAGAATAACTAAGTATATTTTCTCGTTTTATTCTCCATTCGCCCCATGATGCATCATAGCCAAGTAATTGTTTTAATAAATCAATATATATTTTTATTTATATAAAATGACCTGTGGCAACCCTAACCGCGGTATCAGGAAATCTGTTTATCATCGATAATACATTTATCGAAACGTACGTAGCATCGAAGATCTTAAATGAGTAAACTGCGCTGACTCGCTATCAATAAATCTCACAATTGTACATAATTTAGTGCCGTCCGACAAATAAGTATTACTTCGACTTATAAATGTATCTTTCTCTGTTGTATCAGCAATTATAAAATCGAGTTCAACATCGTCGATGATTAATCTTGTACAATGACGTATATGATCACGTAAACTACCCTGAGTAAACTTACCGATTATTTCTCTACCGAGTTCTTTTGCAACTTTATTTTCATAATCAGTAAAATCAGGATTTTCATCATCATGATATTTCTTTTGTTGTGGCAACTAAACTTGTTTCTGTGGACGATATGATATAATTGCTTCGTTTACTTTCAACGATATCAATATTTTGCATAAAGGATACATCGTAATAAAACTAATGGAGCCCAATATTTTTCTGAAAAATGTCTCCGAAACCATGCATAAACAATCGGATGAAGGTTTTTCGGTGCAAATTCAAATGACTTAATACAAGCAAATCCAGTCAGGTCAAAATCTGGTAAGGGTTCATTTATCGATAGTCTTGTCATCTCGTGTGTTGGATGTCTACATCTCTTAAAATACTCAGAACACTCTCCGTACCCAAGAAAACTTTCATGATAACATGCAACCATATCAACCGAGATAACATTCTTACAATCGTATTCCACAATCCGCCGTGTCCGTATTCCACACAACTGCGTTGTATTTCTTTAAGAAATTCCGATCTTTAGGTAACCATGAATTTTTCTCCTGAGCAAGGTGAGCAGCAACTGACGGAACGGTAAAACAATTACTCAGTATTTGTTCAGCATCATTAGTATATTTCAATGCAAGATTTTTCATTTCCTCGCGGAGAGATTCTGCATGATAAATATATCCATTAGTCGTTACAAACTGATCATAGTTCACAGATTCTGAACTTTGAAATAACCAAATATATACAGGGTCACTCTTACTAATATTTCTGATAATATCAAACATATAATCATTATAAATTTTAACAGTTCTCTCTCGTGGATATGTTGCTACGGATGAAGTCCATGTATATGCGTTATGATCAATAATTTCTATCGTAGCTCCTCTTGGTTCTTATTTCGATTTGTATAAAATCTCTCCGGTTGTTGTTTTCACCGTAATCGGAAATTTAAATTTCTGTCCCAGCTCTGCAGCGTCGCTCATAGACGCTCCGATATCTGCAACTCTTTCTGCCCACTCATTTTTTTACATCGTAAATTCGTTAAACCGTTTCAACGTATCGCGTTTGTGAAGTGTTCTGTAACTCGCTCAGCTACACAATTTAGCCTTGACAGTTTCATCGGTTTGCGATCATCAACGCTTGGTTTATCATTTAGCGGATACATAGCATAAACAACTGAAGTCACAGGATATACTCGTTCACGATATGGTTTGTCAATACCAGTCAATATTCCTGTTTTGGAATTTTTATTTAACGTGCCAATATTATTTCCAGTGTAAAGTCAGGTAATGTCACTTTTGTCACGGATAATCCAAGTGCCGTCGCTTGTCTCTACAATAAATTTTATTAGAATAAAATATCTTTGATTGTCGAGATAGTTAATAATCTTTGCTGTTCGCTTGTCATAGATTGTAGCATCGACAACACTCATGATTCTGAATGTTGACCACACATGATTATCGTCACAAAATTCCTTCTTGACTTCACTGATACGATCAGTTATATCCCTATTCCTTAACTCCAGACCTTGCATCGAAAAACTAAATTTAGGTTTCGGCAGTTTGTCAAGATCGAATCTGGCATTAGAAGGCTTAATTACAGATAATCTCTCCAACACCTCTATATTATAATTAAGGCAAATATATATTTAATGAAGTATATATATATATATATATATATATATATATATATATATATATATATATATATATATATATATATATATATATATATATATATATATATATTAAATGATTCAAATAAACAATAAATACAATAAATAAAATTGTCTTATGATAGGTTATTTGGTTCCTTGTAACAGAGGGTGAGTAAATGAATTATGTGGATACCATATGCAGAGCGTTCGTGGAGTGTGTGTATAATGCAGTGGTAAAAAATGCAGAGAACTGAAACGATATTACGATAAAACATATAATACCGATGGCGTCGGATCTCCCATAAACACTGCCGAAGATTATCTCGCCAGATTTTCAAAATAATTATTTGCACAAATAATATTATCATATAAATAGAACAATCTAAATTTATTAAGCATCCCATCATCAAGAATTATGAAGCATTTCGTGATAGTATCATCAGGAAATGTGGAATAAAAGAGCCACTATTTACTGTTGTAAAAGCCGGTCATCTTAGATTTACTGTTGGACAAAAGCATTATTTCTCAAAGATTTGTGGATGAATATTTGCATGGATTGATCAATGATGGACTTGCAATTGATCACATAAATTCAGATCTAAAAAATAACTCACAAGTCAGAATTGCAAATTCGGATGAACCGGTGATTATGATAATTCTCTAAGGTCAGTTGTATCTATTTATGTAGAGACAGGTGAGGAAATAATATTTCATTCGACATATGCAGCTGGAAAATAGTTTGATATTTGCAGGCGTGCAGTACAACAATTCGTAATGAATCATCTTGGGAATTCCGCGTAGACATTATAACCCTATAAAAGGCACCCAGAATCTGTAGTCATTCTGCAATTGTATTCTCTGGAGTAACAGGTAAGCAAAACATTCATGTGTTGTGTCTGCGCTTAATCAGTACAGATGCTTGTTGGACGGAAAATTGTATATACTGTACATAACAGTTATATAGTTGAATATAATGCTGTAAATATGCTACTATAGTTAAGATTATAATACCATAAATATATGTTGTGCAAACAATTTTTAAAAAAATTTAAATACATGTTTATTATATAACGAATTACAAAAATATTAATGTCATTATTTCTGCGATTAAAAATTACAAGAAGACATTATAAAACTTTCTGATCAATTTAATCCTTAGAAAATTGTGATTTTGAATCATTACAACAACGAAAATTTGAAAATAGATATACACTACCAGCTGATTATAGATTCATAAAGTTAATTCAGCAGGCATTGATGCATTCCTTGGCAATACTTACAGATAGGCAGGTTAAACTATTGTTCCACTCGCACACACAATTGAAAAAATTAGATCAGAATCATCTCACGAATAGGAAACAAAAAGACTGAATGCCCGTATAAGACAGTTGAGAGAGATTATGTCTGCCTGTGAACCGATCCATAATGTCAGTAATGATTATCAAAGTGAAAGCGCTGTCACCAGTAACTGTAGTGAAGACGAAACTAACACTGTCAATGTTGTTGTGGCAACAGCTAAACAAAGTGAAAGTATAAAACCTTGATTCTATCAAGAGGGATAATTTATTTCTGAGTACAGTAAAAGTATTATTTATTTTTATTCAGATTATAATATTTATTCTGAATATCTATTCTATTTAGTCAAACTCAGAATATATTCAGAATCAGATTATAATATTTACTCAGAATTAGATTATATTATTTATTCTTTTTATTCAGAATCAGATTATAACATTTATTCAGAATGAGATCATAATGTTTATTCAGAATCAGATTATAATATCTATTTTTATTCTGATAATAATATTTATTTATATTCTGAAAATAATATTTACTCAGAATCAGATTATAATAACATTTATTTTTATTCTGATATTAATATTTATTTTATTCTGATGATAATATTTATTTCTATTCTCATAATATTATTTATTTTTATTCAGATAATAATGTTTACTTTTATTCAAATAATAATATTTGCTCATAATCAGATTATAAAAATATTTATTTTTATCCTTATAATAATTTATTTTTATTCTGATAATGTTTATTCAGAATCAGTTATAATAATATTTACTCAGAATCAGATTATAATCATATTTACTCAGAATCAGATTATAATATTTTCCCAGAATCAGATTATAATAATATGCATTTTTATTCTCATAATAATATTTATTCAGAATCAGATTCAGATAATTTATTTGACAGATATTTTTTGTTTTGCAAAATACTGATCCTTTTGTTTTATGATCTTACATGAAGATTTGTATTTAGAAATACTTCTCTTAAATCCAACAAGTGTCCGATTTGGTCAGTAAGTTTGAAATGTATCCTTGAGAATAATGGACTATGATATCTCAGATAAACATGATTAAACGGCTCAGAAACAATCAAATATCCTGGTGGGACTTGCGGAGTAAATGTATATTAAATGTATCCTTGCTGGGCCTGATTGGATTTAGCAAGATCTGCTTGATAACATCCATCATTTAAATATTAAACAAGATTAGCTGCGATCGTTCATGTTACATTTACAATACCCGGTGAAACATGGCGGCCTTCACCGTATGGGTCGTTGTTGTGTTTGAGAATATTTGGTGAGGGGGCACTTTTTCTCCATGCCTACATAACCTTTGGAAAATATCATCGACGATTTCGCCGATTGTTTTTCCTGTATTGAATTCAAGCTCAGGTAAAAGTAAGTCATCATCTCCACTTCAGCCATGGATAATTGCATTGTCAAATGGAACAGTTATGGCTGCTCATTGCAATTGTATGGCAGGTTTAGGAGAGGTATGCAATCATGTAGGTGCTCTGCTATTTGCAATAGAGGCCACCGTGAATATTAGAAACTCTACCACTGTTACAGAAAATAAAGGTCATTGGTTGCTTCCATCTGCTATGCATAAAATTGAACAAAAGCGGGTTCAAGAATTGATTTTACTAGTGCAAAGACTAAAAAGAAGATGCTGGATGACAAAATTCATATGTGTACATCTACCCAAGTTGAACTATATACATCAAAAACTCTCAAAAAGACAATAAAGTCTGCAATATCTCCTACTACATCTCATGAAATATGTACATTTTTTAAAGAGATCGCACTGTCAAGTAAAAAACCAGGGATTTTGTCTTTAATACCAAACCATTCTGATGATTATGTCCCTTCATCTTTAGATGAAAAATACCCACCTATACTTAATGACTTGGAGGACCAAGACTGCTTCGGCATGGGAAAAGAAGAATTGTTATTACACTGTGAGCAAATTGCAGCAAATATCAGTGTATCTAAAGAAGAATGTATGCATGTTGAAATGGCTACAAAAGCACAAGCTAACTGCAAAGAGTGGTTTAGGTTCCGGGCAGGTCGTATAACTGCCTCAAAAATGAAATGTGTATGTCAAGCATCAGTTGAGCAGCCTTCCCGTTCACTTATTAAGAGTATTTGCTATCCTCATGTAAATAAATTCACCACCAGTGCAACAAAATGGGGGTGTGACCATGAGAAAGTAGCTTTGCAGAGGTACATTACTGAAATGTCCCATTTACATGACAATTTTGAAATAATAGATTGTGGACTTGTCATCAATCCCAACTTTCCATACATGGGTGCATCACCAGATTCTTTTGTAAAATGTGATTGTTGTGGCGAAGGCTGCATAGAGATCAAATGCCCATTCTGCGTGAGAGGCGAGAAATTGTTGGATGCTACAGACTCAACATGTTTACAAAAGATAGATGATGGTTTACAACTGAAAATCACACATACATATTATTATCAAGTTAAGTGTCAGCTATTTGTTTGTGAGAAAGACTTTTGTGACTTCATTGTTTGGACTGAAAAAGACTATCACTGTGAAAGGATAGAGCCCAATGAAGAATTTTGGTCATCTGCATTAGAAAAGGCAAACCGCTTCTTTCATCAGGTCATTTTGCTAGAGCTAGTGGGAAAATATTACTCAACGGCTGTTCGAAATGACCATATGAATAAAGTATTGTGTGAAAGGTCGTCCTCCAGCCATGCAAATATTGTTAACTATGCTGTCAGTGAAGAAAGCAGTGGTGGTATTATTTGTACAAGTCAAACAGTTTATGATCCTGAAAATGATTCAGTTATTGGGTGTGATAATGCAACATGTTCTTTCAAGTGGTTTCACTTTGAATATGTTAACTTGAAAAGAATACGAAGAAGAAAATGGTATTGCTCCACGTGTCGTTCTCAGCCAGAATTTAAAAAAGACTGTAAAATCCAAGACGTGCAAAAAAAGTTGTTGAAATTTTCAAAGCTCAGTTACATGATTTAGTGTGTTCATGTATCTTGACATAAATGCTTTCATAATGATTAATTGTTTATATTTCTGCATTGTTCTGAGAATTTTGCAGTGACAGACGACATAAGACTTACTTTAGCATTGAATCATAAGGAGTCATAAGGAATGGGAAAAAGGATGATACATATATGGACAATACAAAAGTACTGTAATAAATGATATAGGACAACATTTAAGTGATGTGTATTGATCAATTAATAAATGAAAGAAACACTCTTGAAATAGTTGTTCTTGAAGCATTTAATCTAAATATGGTTGCTCACTTGTATTGAAATTCATTAAAATTTATACAAAATCATTGTATTTAGCTTCATGAAATTAATAAATAGTATTTGTACCAAATACACTCATACAGCACATTCATTCCCCAAATACACTCATACAGTACATTTATTCCAAGTACACTCATACAGTACATTTATTCCCCAAGTACACTCACACAGTTCATTTATTCCTCAAATACACTCATATAGTACATTTATTCCCAAAGTCCACTCATATAGTACATTGATTCGCCAAATACACTCATGTAGTACATTTGTTCCCCAAATACACTAATATAGTACATTTATTCCCTAGCTTTCAATCATTCATAAACATTTAATGTGGCTAACATTGAAAATAACTTAGTATGCTGGTATCATTATTTTACAGCAGATTAGCAGTTTTCAAATTCAGAGATTAATATGAACAGATGTAAACAACAGAAGATTAAAATTTAATTGAATGGGACAACAGATTCACATAAATTAATTAGTGCACAGCAGACAGTAGTAATTTTGTCTATAACAGGAATGTCATCTTCAGAACTTATGACATAGTCTATAGGAAGTGTGTCCTGAAGCAGTGTGTACTTGTTCCTCAACTGACCAATAACCCTTTCTACGTGGATTCTTAAGTGTGATATTTTTCTGGTTGTCTCAAGTTCCAGGGGGGACATTTGTCTCTTGCCTCTTGTAAATGCTGAAATTTTTGCCTCAGCACCTCTTAGTCCAACACATTCTTTTATATTAAATCCACGGTCAGCTAAAACTATATCCCCTGGGTTTAATTTATTCAAAAATCCACAATTTTCTGTAATGAATTTATCAGTAGCACGCCCTCCCCATGCCTGTGACAGAAATGATATAACTCCCTGAGGTGTAATACCAGTTAAGTACTTTACTGTGTTATGATACTTGTATGAGGACCAGGTAGATGCTCTTGCATGAAGATTTGATGGGCGCTCAATGAAGATCTCAAAACAGTCTATAATCACAGCAACTTTTGAGCCAAATGAGTTCCTAAATTCCATGGGCATCGTTTTCCGGAGCTCTTCCCTGTCTGGCCAGAATATTCAGAATTGCAATCGTGAATACAGGACACTTATCAATGAAAGAAACACTCTTGAAACAGTTGTTTTAGAAACATTGAATCAGTATGCTAAGTCCTGTAATGGTATGTTCAGTCTCAACTTCACTAACACAAGAATACATTTTTGAAATTTTGACAAAGAACACTTTGAGAAGTCATTGATGTAACCTTCCACTAATTTGTACACAGCCATTACGACTATAGATGTCGGTAAACTAGTATAATATTTCACCTTTTCGTCATGTCCAATGAAGGACTCTTCAGTAAATTCAGTTGCATAGTTCTGCTGTCTCAATTCAAAGTTCTCTAATTTTAATTTGTTTTGTTCATCCATTGTTAATTTACTAATCTTGTTTACATCCAAGGCATTTTCATCATGAGAATTTCCAACATTATTCTCCAGTTTACCCATTAAATAGAACTTGCACTTAACCTGACAACTGTTACCAGAAACAACCGAAATATCATCAGATTCAACATTTTCCTCTTGCACTTGTGACGACAGTTTAAGCAAAGTCTGTGCAGCATCATAAACCTCTTTCTCTTTTTTACGCTCTGCCATTCTGTTGTACCGATCAGTTGTACGTGTGAGTGCAGCATTTGTGTATCCCAGATGAATCGAGGGTGCCCAGTCGGGGTTTGTTTCGTCGTATAGCACAGCAGGCTTACCTGAAAAAAGCATTAGGGAATAATCAAACCTGAGTACAATTGTTTTAGGCAACGTACAAAAAAATGACATTGAATATTACTTGTAAATGTAGTTGCGATACATTTTCCAGAATTAGAAACAAGATATGTTCAAACTGTACACACGTATCAACCCGGCCCCCTTCCTTCAGCTTCTGTCTCCATCTCTGAATAGTTGCCCATTTTTAATTCACTGAGAAATGAGATCAGACATAATGAATTGCTATAAATCATGAGTGACCAGACACAATGAAGATCTTTTACAATATCCAGGCAGTTAGATGCAACATATTGACACTGTATATACAATTACTTCAAAAAGCCCCTCAACTTTCTAGCCTAAAATATAAGTGACGACCATACGAAATATGTCAGTAATACCCCTGATAATTAGTACGCTCATTATATATGTATATGTACCAAAACAACGGTACTTATACATGTATACATCACCTTGTGACATTTGCAACATTGTTTATACTGATGTACATTAAAACGGGCTACACTGATGTACATCAAAACGGACTATGCTGATGTACATTGAAATGGACTACGCTGATGTACATTAAAACGGAAAAGAAGATTGTAAACTTACCAGATACAAAATGATCAGAACATATTTTGGAATGCTTGGTGTGCGCAAAGTTGGACCTGTTTAGACGAGCTAACCACAGGGTTTGGCGTACTTCACTCATCTGTCGAGTCTTTTCTCCTTGATTTTTTATCACAGACGGGATGGAATAATATGATTTCTTATCACGACCTGATCGATTATGACAGCCAACAACACTGCATGTATTTACCATGATTAAACTGTCCCAGTAAACTAAATAAATACAGAAATTATATGGAGCATGTTATCCCTGTTGTTGTCAAACGTTTGACCGTTAAGATGGCGGACCGGAAGTTGTAAATGCCCATAAGGCGTTTCGATCGGGAACTATCTATAATATTTTTGTACTTTCAAAACTGTCGCCAAAATGCGTAATTTCCAGCTTCTTGTTAATATGCTGTTGAATCACTTGCTGAAAAGAAAGTACATAATAATTTAATATATAACTAATATTAAATGCCACAGATATAAATTATACATACACAACCAATATACACTATGGTATATCCGATAAAAATGAAGTGCGTTTCGGTGCTTTTTATTGCTTCCGGTGTTTCGGTGCATTCCGGCGTTTCAGTGTGTTTCGGTTTTTCTATGAACCCCGTGTAATATTGCCCTTTACCCATCATTGACCAAAGTTTTCGACTGACCGATTTAAACGTGAAGTTTGTGATAAAAAGTTTGGACGTCGTATTCATTTGAAGAGTAACATAAAGAATACATATTGGATATAAAGGATTCACATGTGTAAGTTTGTGATCAAATGTTTGGACGTAGTATTCATTTGAAGAGTAACATAAAGAATACATATTGGATATAAAGCATTCACATGTGTAAGTTTGTGATCAAATGATTGGACGGTGTTGCAATCTGAAGAGTCACATGAGGATACATACTGGAGATAAAGCATTCAAATGTGAACTTTGTGATAATATATTTGGACACACTGGTCATTTGAAGGGCCACATAAGGATACATAATGGAGATAAACCATTTAAATGTTAAGTTTTTGATAAAATGTTTGGACGCAATAAGTTCATGTGCCACATGAGGAAACATACTGGAGATAAAACCATTCAAATCTGAAGTTTGTGATAAAGTGTTTGGACATAGTAGTAGTTCGAAGCTCCACGTGAGGATGCATACTAGAATTAAACAATTCAACTGCGAAGTTTGTGATAAAATGTTTGGACAGAGTAGTCATTTGAAGGACCACATGAGGACACATACGGGACATAAACCATTCATATGTGACCATTGTAATAAAATGTTCGGAAATTTTAGTAATTTGAAGAAGCACATAAGGATACATACTGGAGATAAACCATTCAAATGTGAAGCTGGTGATAAACCATTCAGATGTGAAGTTTGTGATAAAATGTTTAGACACAGTAGTGCTTTAAAGTACCACATGAGGATGCATACTGGGGATAAACCATTCAAATGTGAAGTTTGCGATAAACTGTTTCGGCAGAGTAGTCATTTGAAGGAGCACATGAGGACATATACTGGAAATAAACCATTCAAATGTGAACATTGTAATAAAATGTTTGGAAATTTTAGTAATTTGAAGAAGCACATAAGGATACATACTGGACATAAACCATTAAAATGTGAAGCTGGTGATAAACCATTCAGATGTGAAGTTTGTGATAAAATGTTTAGACACAATAGTGCTTTAAAGTACCACATGAGGATGCATACTGGGGATAAACCATTCAAATGTAAAGTTTGCGATAAGCTGTTTCGGCAGAGTAGTCATTTGAAGGAACACATGAGGACACATACTGGGAATAAACCATTCAAATGTGAACATTGTAATAAAATGTTTGGAAAGATTAGTTATTTGAAGAAGCACATAATGATACATACTGGGGATAAACCATTCATATGTAAAGTTTGCGATCAAATGTTTAGACAGATTAGTAATTTGAAAAGCCATATGAGGATGCATACTAGAGTCAAACCATTCAAATGTGAAGTATGTCACAAAATGTTTAGACACAATAGTACTTTTGAGTGCCACATGAGGATACATACTGGGGATAAACCATTCAAATGTGAAGTTTGTGATCAAATGTTCAGACAGATTAGTAATTTGAACAGCCACATGAGGATGCATACTGGAGATAAACCATTCAAATGTGAAGTTTGTGATAAAATGTTTAGAGACAATAGTGCTTTAAAGTGCCACATGAGGATACATAATGGTGATAAACCATTCAAATGTGAAGTTTGTGACAAAATGTTTAGTCAAAATAGTGCTTTAAAGTGCCACATGAGGATACATACTGGGGATAAACCATTCAAATGTGAAGTTTGTGATCAAATGTTTAGACAGATTAGTACTTTGAACAGCCACATGAAGATGCATACTGGAGTCAAACCATTCAGATGTGAATTTTGTGATGAAATGTTTAGAGATAGTGGTAGTTTGAAGAAGCACATAAGGATACATACTGGAGTTAGACCATTCAAATGTGAACATTGTGATAAATTGTTTGAACAGATTAGTCATTTGAAGAACCACATGAAAATCCATACTGGGTTTAAACCATTCAAATGAGACATTTTCAATAAAATGTGAAAAGAAAGTTGTCATTTGAGGAAACGCTTGAGAATTCATACTGGAGATATACTGACATAATTGAAAGGTGACGTGTGTGATTAAAGGTTTAGACAGAGTGGTGTTTAAAGAGGCATTTGAGATAAACCATTCACATGCGAAGTTGGTGATAGCATTTTCGGGCAAACTACTGCTTTGGAGAACCACAGGACGATGAATACTGAATCAAACCATGGAAATATTAAGTTTGTGATAGAATGTTTATGCATGGTTGACATGAGAATACATACTGGACATTAACCATTCAAATGTGAAGTTTATCATAAAATGTTTGGGACATTAGTGCTGTGAAGTGCTACAGGATGGTGTATATTGTTGATAAAGTAGTCAGAGGTTTTGGGAGAGTACATATTCAACCATAACATGATAATACATAATGGAGAATAAACATTAAAGGGTGTAGTATTTCATTCTTAGCTTAATAGTGTTGCTAATGTAGGTCTTAAGCAGTACTGTATCATATGAAGAAATACAGAATTTCAAACACTTTCAGGGAATTGAAGTTCTTAATAAACAAATTTAAGACCCATCAAATGCTTTTCAAACTTTGAGGTATAAGTAGATAATCAAAGACAAAACTTTAAGATTTTGAAAAGCATCAAGCGTCATTTTTGAGTTTATAAATAGCTCACAGGAACAAGGTATACATATTCAACAGAGGTCTCAGAAGTGCTTAATTACTTGTATTTGGATGCAAATTTTTCATGTGTAGCGAAGAAAATCACCCATGCAGGAGTCCTCAGTATGCATGCAAATAGCTGGACGGCAAATTCAGAGACTTGCCAGTCCTTTTTCAACCACCTACTGAGTGGGAGAATGTGTTGATTAAATTGATCATTTTAGCTGTGACAATTTTACAATGAGAGAGTTCAGTTGTTTAAAGACCCCCAGATATGCCTGCTGTATTTATAAGAGTACGTCAAAAGAACACGATGCATTAGCTGGGTGGCAAGTTCAAAGACTTCAGCTAGTGGCTTGGGTGTGAAAACGTGCTGATATTTACAATGGCTTAATTCAGAGGAAGAAAGACCCCGAGATGTACATGTGGTTATTATAAGAATACATCAGAATTTTAGCTTCCATTGTTGTGCTCATTTCTGATTGTAGCCAAATAAATAGGGCATACAACCTCAAAACCAAGACTCATCAAGACTGGGACAAAATGTTGTTTTCAAATTTACAAAAATATTTTGGGGTTAAATGGCAAACTGACAAAGATTTGAATCATATAGCTGCGGCTGTTACCATCAAAGCTGATGATTCCATGTAAACATTAGCGTAATGAAGACCCACATCCTAGAAAAGGAAATGTGCTTTGGTGTAAAAACAAATCTGTACAGATGGGAATGGTTTCATGAAGGAGACAGAAATAAATATCTGGAACTACAAGAGATAGAATGCACACTTCCAACCTATGGTAAATTACCAGAAGTAAGTTCGTGCAAGAAAAAGAAGGGTGTCTCCAAAGAATTAACTGCAGATGCTAGATTATTAATGATCTAGTTGATATAATTAATTAAAGTTAATGTTTGAAACAGATTTAAGTGACAGTGATTGTTTTGCATAAACTAATAATGGAGGAATGGATATGTATTCAATGTAATGGATAAAGGACATTTTAAACCAATGTTTAAAAGAAGTATTCAACCAAACATGGCTATCAGTAACTCTCATTTATTATAGAATCCACAACCGTTTTGATCATTTGGACTCATTTTGAACTTAGTTTAGACTTATGTAAGTAAAGAAGAGTTTATCTGTGATGGTGAAAGGATTCTGTATATATTTCACCTGCAGTGCATTCAATGAAAAGGTCCTCTCCAGTGGTCTAAGGGGTTGGAGCGTCCACCTTTGATGCAGGATGTCATGGGTTTGAACCCTGGCCAAGTCATACCAAAGACTTATAAAAATGGTACAAACAGCTGCCTTGCTTGGCATTCATCATTAAGAGATTAGTGCTAGGACTGGTCGGTCTGGTGTCAGGATAATGTGACTGGGTTGGACAGCATGCTACATATCTGTGGCATGATACCCCTATGCATGACATCACTATAAACTACCATGCTGCAGGCATTGTATCAGTATGAGTGAAGAATAGTTAAAGCTGTGTTTAAAATCCAAATAGTACACACACACACACACACACACACACTTAAGAAATTTATAGTGTATGACTGTATGTAACAAAAACAGCATTGCTGTGCAGTACAATAATGTAAGTCATGTTATTTTACTTATGTGAACACTATGATCATTAAAATACAAAACACAAAATATATTGTACATTGTATAAATTTAATCTAATGACCTACCTAATAACTGCATACATTAACTATGCAGACAAGATTTTAGTCTAAAAGTACTAATTAAACTGTAATTACAACTTTTTGAAATATAAACAACAAAAACACTTGCTGAAACAATATTTTTTCATCTAACATGATGATGATGATGGTTATTATTATTACCACTTCAAGTTTCTTAATTAGAAACATAAAGCTTATACAGTTTGTTGTTCTTGTGTGAAGCTCTAAGTAGGTTATTTAATAGTATTTGCGACAGCCAAGTTCCACAGGTTATTAGGTATTAAAAGTCTACTACAACTTTCGATAAGAAAATTTAATTTCTTCCTTTTACATGATAATTTGAAAAGATACATCATTACTGTTATCACCATGCAACTTTTAAAAGATGGGGATTATATCTTCCTGTGTCCTTCCAGTAGTAATGCAGTTGATCTCCAACATATTAAAGACACAAGCTTGAAATTCTGGAATAAGAACCTGGATAGTCTTTAGATATACATAGTGGGTTTGGAATTTTCATTGCAACCCTTGGGATCAGACAAGTTTCTGGGAATTGTTATTGTTTGTTAAAATCTAAAGATTTAAGAGAATAAAGCAGTAGTTTTTAGTGAATATAATCCCAAATGAATTCCAACAGACTTGAATGCCCTCAAGTACCACAATGATGCAATGTATAATGTCTGAATGAATTCACAATAATTTCAAAGTAGTGTATATTCAAAATCAACGAATTCAATAAATTGTCAATATTTTCGTCATACTTGGTTGCAGCATAATGCACTTTTATTCCTTTCATGTAATTTTTGATGTCATCAACACAGTTTTAATCAAACAATAAACTGTTAGTAATTTCAGCAAACCTTTACCTCTTATGATATTATTTGAACTCAAATGTAATATTATTCTGGAGCAGTCAGCTCTATAACCTGGTTCAATTTTCACTTTTCCTACATTAGCAATAAGAGATTCTGACACAGGAAAGAAGTCCAGTCTAGCTTTTTTTAGAAGATATTTTTCTTCTCGTTTATATATATTCAATCCTGCATTTAATGTTTTAATTGGGTCCACGAGACCAAAAGTTCTTGAATACATACTAATGCAGCATTAGGATTATTTACATTTCTAATCTAATTTTTATCCTGAACCAAGTTGAAGTCCCTAAATATAATAATAAACTCATTTTCATACTCATATATAATATCATTTATGTTACTGGGCAATCATTATTTGGCCCTAATACATTTATTCAGTTATCATGAGTTTGCTTTTCACATTGTTTTATATCATATTCAGATTTGTTTTTAAATAAAATAAAAACTCCTCGAGAGTTGGACCTGCAAAAATTTACAATATATTCATAACTACATTGTGTTCTAATATAGATTCATAACCCCATTGTGTTCTAATATATGAAACCTTATCCTCTGTAAAATGTTCATCTTGTAAGCAATATATATGACAATGACTGTTTCTTTTTTCTAAGATAATCAAAAACAGACTTATATCTTTTAAAACTTCCAAGGTCCCAACAGTTGGCATATAGTGTTTTTATGCTTGCTCTATCCATTTGCACTATAAAAGTATAAATTAATGATGCCTGAAAATGCAATGTATGTGTGATTAGTATAGATGGTTATAAATACCACAAATAGATTAAGGAAAATAAATAAATATAAATTGGAGGAAAACATATCAGTGACTTGACATATGCCAGAATGTACAACAAGAACTCTCTCTATACCAGAAGACACAACAATATTTACACACACACACACACACACAAACACACTTACATTCAAACAAAACAAACCTAGAGAAGTGTAATGATTTGCCACAAACAACACTCTTGTCAAGACAGTTCCAATGCGCAAGTGTTATATATATATATATATATATATATATATATATATATATATATATATATATATATAGAGCAAAACATTTAGAATTGTTAGTGACCTGACTGATCAGTGACAAATCAGTGACTTGACATATGCCAGAATGTACAAGAACTCTCTCTATACCAGAAGAGACAACAATATTTACACACTCACAGACATGCACACACACACACATACACACACACACAGACACACATATTCAAATAAAACAAACCTAGAAAAGTGTAATGATTTGCCACAAAGAACACTCTTCTCAAGGCAGTTCCAATGCGCAATATATATATATATATATATATATATATATATATATATATATATATATATATATAGCAAAACATGTAGAACTGTTAGTGACCTGACCGACAACAAATACAAAGTTTTTAGTTTCAAAGTCAGAGTGAGATTTGGATTTTATGCATCTTTTTGGTTTGAGTTTGATTAAGTAATCAGCGGTGTCTATTGCTGGTACCATACCGATCACTATCTTGAATAGGAGGTAAGCCTGCCAAGCTCACGCTGTTGTTGAAGACCTGGGAGTTCCATAACTTGTAGCATCCTGGATTACACAGCCTTCATCATGAGATTTATAATCCTTTTGAATAAATCATGCATCCAGGCACTGAATCCTTTCAGTGGATTGTATGTCTTTAACGCTTTAATGAATCTCATAGATGAGCCATTCTTGAGTGTTGATCACATCAAAGATATATATGCCATCTTTCTACTCTCAGAATTCAGTTTTAATGTGGCACTCTACAGTTTCATAATTTGCATAAGGATAGAATTTAAAGAAAAAGAATTTCAACGGGTTTCTCACTGGTTATACTGGCTATTTAAAAAGGACCTTGTATTGTTCAAATAACCTTTAATTCCCATTATTTTGGTGTATGATTGATTGGTGTAATATAGGTTATGGAGTATACATCTTGACCTTACTCCAGATGTGCACATTTCAAAACACTGCTAGCTCCACTTGATCATTTTCATTTCCTGAAGTTCAGGGGTAAATTGTAAAAGAAAGGAGCGATAATTTTTGTTACATTTTATATACTTGGTAATTCATTCATTGCACTTTCAGAAGATGGTATTGACTAGCTAGGGAAAATTCATTTCCCCTATTTTAAGAGCTGCCAAGGATAGTGTACATTAGACTAATTCAGGCTGATTTTTTGAGCACAAGGCAGCAGGCATTTTAGTTAGCAGTGTGCTTAGATCATTTACAGTTTACACAAGTACAATATCCAAAGAAATACCAGCCACATTACATAAAAATAGCAAAGAGGTATGCCAACGTTGTCTCCGATGTGCATGTTTTAAATGCAAACAACTTCATCTTACTTATGTCACTCTATCAAACGTACATAATAACTGGTTAGCGCCCCCTAAGTTTGCTGTATGGCAGGTGTTGTTGATATGTGTATGTAAAGGGGTTGCAAATAGATTTGGCGATCGTTATCAAGAGGATGACCTCCCTCGATGTTATTGCCCAGTGTGAGTGGATAGATAGAACATTAACAGAGAACTGAGCAAGACTATTGAGAAGAAATAATACAATATGAACCCCCTTAAACAAGAAAAATAAAATAATTTTTAATTAATTAATACATAAACTCAAATTGGCAACTTCGATTCAACTGATTTACATTAACAGAATTTAATAGCAGTGTTCAGTTACCAATTCCTTCATCACTGTAACAAGTGGTGAAAAGAGTACAACGTGCACAACTTATTCGCATCACCTAGCATCATTTCCTCTCTTGACGCCGTGTATCCCACATCTTCCACGTGTATACTTGGTTCTTCCTCTGACCCTTTCTATTCCGAACTCTTCCACTTCGTCCTTCTTCTGATCTTTCTATCCCGAACTCTTCCTTTATTTACCAGACTTCCCTCTTGGACTGTCCTCATCAGTTTCTCGGGGAGAGATAGCGAGCCTTTTCCTTAATGCTGTTTTGTTTTCTCACAAATCATGCGTCCTTGCGCTGTAGCCTGTCTTTCCATTCAATACAGCTATCTGGTCCCTTTACTTGTTAACGAGGGAACAATATTCTTTAGGTTCCAACGGAGTCGAACTTTTGTCTTCTTTCAAGGCAAATTGGACTAGATAATTCTGACCCAAGTCAGCAATTTTAAATTCCCATTACTTCCAAAGTATACGTCTTAATTTAACTGACCAATCGAAAGCATCTGTTCCTAACGTTTTCCCTAGATAAAAATCATGTCTTTCATTAGATTTTGACAGCCTTGAATCTGAGAAATACGATGCAATCAACTTCCCTTTGAATATCAATTATTTGACATGAGTTTCCTTTCAAGCAGTTATGGTCGGTAGCTCTAATGTACTCTATTAAGATACTGTTACAATGTCTGGGTCAATTTTCATTGAGCCTTGGATGTGTGCGTTTTATATTTGACCACGGAGATAGAGGAAAATTTCAAAGTGACCTTTCTCAAAGACTTTTCTGGCTTGACTGTGATAAAATTTTAATACAAACTTTATTCAACTTTAAGTTCAATACTCCTTCAAAATTCGACACATTGCAGTGTAACAATTGGGAGCGTTTCAATTTTGAAATTAAGACTTTTCTATTAAATTTTGGTGTGATTTTTTTGGATTGGGGGGATTCTTCTTAAATATGTTATAACTCCTGCTTGGTCCGTATTAAGATTGCAACATATCTTTCCATCGATGATAACCACCAAGGGAGAAAACATTATCGATCATTATTCGACAAGTAGACAATATATGGGGTTGTGTTGCCAACAGCAGCGACATATAATCACTCATTTAGGTGGTTATTTTTGTTCTTGGTTATGTTTATTGGTATATATTCATGCTGGGTAGCAGATGTTGTTTCGGAGGTAGTGTTGGGGTTATAGGGTTTCTTTTGAGGTCTGTAGGTTATTTTTTGAATTTGTTTTAAGTGATAATAAATGCTTGGATGAAATAGTCCATTGACGAGTAAAACGAACACACATACTGAAGATGAAGCATTCAGATGTGAACTCTGTGACAAAATGTTTGTATACAAAAATAATTTAAAGAGTCACATGAGAATATATACTGGAGATGCGAAGTTTGTAATAAAATATTCCTCCAGGAGGGGAATTGAGGAGGTGCACGAGGTTACATACTGGGGATAAGGCATTCAGATGTGATAAAATGTTTAGAGAAAGCAGCCATTTGAAGGGCCACATGCACATACATATTTGAGATAAACCATTCACATGTGAACTTTGTAATAAAATGTTTAGACTGAGTAGTCATTTGAAGGGTCATATGAGGATACACATTGGGGTTAAGCTATTAAATTGTGAAATATTTAAGAAAATCTTTGAATACATACTGGAGCAACAGAGAGGGTGAGCAGACCACTTGCCTTGAATGGTAAGTTTGCAAAAATAAAGGTTTCTATGAAGGCTGAAAATATAAGGTCAATAACGGCAAATCAAAGCCTCTAACGACCGAGATTTCTCTAAATTGGGTTATCTTATTTTGTTACTTTATATTTGACGTATGTGTTTTCGAATTTGTATGGCCGTTCGTTTGCGCTTCGCCCACTCACTGTTGGTCCTTACTCTCTGCTGCTGTGGTGTGAACTAAAACTTTTATCAAGACCTATACGATACCTAGATCTGGAGCCATGTAAATTTATTGTGATAAATCCGTGTGGGGTAGTTTGTGCTTTTGAAAAAAGTTTTTGAATTTAATCATGTCCATATCCCCTGAACACCAAATCTGATGAATATTTCATAGAGTATATGTGTCAACTCCATTAAACACAACTAAAATATTGCAGTTATCTCTGATCACTTTAGGTATTTGTGTATATCTTCAACGACAACGTGAGTAACATAAATCACGTCAGTATTTTTTGTGTCTGCCTCGAGAAAATATTCTAGCAGGATTTGATTGTTTGTCCAGCATCACATAATCATTTTACTACGAGATTATTAATAAATCCATCTAGGTCATCCACAGATGGGGTTCATCAATATCGGTGATAAAATTAATAATATCATGCCATCTTCGTCGTTTATTTCTTTTACTTGCTTGTTAAAATCTTTAAGTACTAAATAACATCTCTGATCATCTACAGACGGTGCTTTTAAATATAATTTGTCCCATTTTAACCATCTCATTATCAGATTAAGTAACAATTGCGTCTTACCACTTCCAGATGGCCCAATTATTTTCATCCTAATAGAATTTGGTACCGCTAGATGATGTTTGACTGGTTCTTGTTTTCGTGTCGCTGAGAAATCAATAATATCCATATAGTACAAATATAATAAATAATATGGATTTTTATTGCATTCGATGCAAAGTACCCACCCCCGCCAGTGAATTAAGAACAATAGTAACGAAAAAATGAAAAGCGTGCACTTACAGGCAAGTGTGTGAAATATGGTACAAAAAATACAAATTTATTTCGTGCTGTATGAAGACAGGTGGTGATATCGCTGCTTCGCTGGGAAAATTACCAGGAGCTCCATGGGTTAAATACCATGGTGAGAAACATCTACCTGGATTCAATTATTGTGGTCCGGAATTCGACTTGATATCCGACTTGACGAACGAGATCAACCAAGACCTGGAGAGTATCCAATCAACTCAATTGATCAAGCGTGTCATGTTCAAGATTTACAACAACGACATATTGCAGATGTGAAGTTAATTCACTCGTTATATTCCATCAAAAATAAATCTCTCAGAGAAAAACTTGCTAGTTTCATAGTAAAATCTGCGATGAAGGTAAACTAGTACTATGGGCCAGTAATTAATCAACCGATTATTATCATCGTAATGGAATTGGTTTATTGTAGCCCAAAAGGATATTGGAGGGGTACAGCAGCGAGTAGTAAACTTGCTGATGCAGCATATGTTTTACGTTCTGTTCCTAAGAATTGGTAAACACAACAGGCAATATGGCAAATGTATCTACCACCACCTAAAAAAATTCAGAATGCACATTTTGATGTCAGCACTTCTAATGAAGTTCATCAAGCAGATATTTTATTTTTACTACATGACACCATCAAAATTTGTAGGCGTCAATCACGCACATACAAATATGCGTTAACTGCCGTTGACGTTGCAAGTAGATATAAAGAAGCATAACCACTATCTACTACAATAGCAACTGAAGTTGCATCTGCATTTGAACGAATTTATCAAGGAGGACCCTTGCGATGGCCACAGCTATTACAGGTTGATCCTGGCAAGGAATTTCATGGTGCAGTATAATGATGAAACAACGTAACGTCAAAATCAAACTAGGGCACACCGCAATTCATCGTGATCAGGCAATCATTGAACGATTTAATCGAACACTTGCTGAGCGGTTATTTGGATACCAGTATGCGAATGAAATAGTTCAGAAAGACAAGAGATCTTGTGAATGGATTGCAAGATTACCAAGTGTGATAGCTGCGTTAAATAATGAAATTACTCATGCAACTTCCATGAAACCCATTAACGCAATCACAAAGAAATTTATACTAATGCAACGACCTGACTCCTTCTCAAAACAACCAGTACTAGGTAATGTGACTGTAAGATATTTATATGAACCTGGTGAATTTAAACGTGGTAAGAAAAGAGAGACTGATCCTATCTGGAGTGTGACCACACATAAAATTTCCAGTGTGGTAAGCTCTACAGCCAGACCTACAATCTACAAATTAGATTCAACTGCTCTTCAGCGTGGATTTGTACGTGAACAATTACAAGTACTTCCTGAAGATACACAATTACCACTGCGTTCACTTTTGTAAACTGGCACTGCATACGTCGATTACATTCAAGACATGTCAGCATCACATTTTCGCGTGTGTGACCAAGGCTACTATTAATTCTATCTACGGTAAACTGTCTTGGATTATTATTCGAATACTGCCACAACATGACCGTGTTACAACTCGCACAATGATTATTCTGTCGTTGTTTTAGTGTCATAATAAGTTCAGCATCGAGACAAAAGTTGCGTTTATTTGTTTTTCACATTGCTTATAAGCAGATAATTTTTTTCTTGACAACTTCGCTACTAACTACATCATCGGTGTCGGTGAAGTCTATGATAACCCTCCGCAGCTGAGATATTCTTCTGACTCGAGACACTGCGAGATAAACTAAATTTAACCATTCAACACGATCATCAATAATCCAAATATTTGCATCAGAAATAGTTAACCTTCGTGACGCATGATCATTATAGCGTATCCTAGTGTCCATGGAGTTTTGTCCATCGTTAACGCACCGTCAACAGCACTGACAGGACCTAAAACAACATCATTTAGTACAAGGTTTTGTTTATCACCGCAACCTCGAATTTCGACATCGATATTAAGTCGTCGCATATCTGTAGGGCGATAACACAATGGTACAGGCAGATTCGAAAAGTTTTCTTTATGTAACAGAAATAATTGTTGTTGAAGAGTGTCACGAGCTATCTTTCTGCCTGCAACTGTCAAATCAGCAGGCCTCCACAAATTCTAAAACTCATTCAGAGGAGTTTCTGGAACTACCTTACGCATTATCTCACACTGTATTTTATCCGGCTGCAGCATGATTAATTTTCTGAATTCTTTCAGTGGTTCATCAATAGCTCTATGATCTTTAGTTATCTCCTCATAATAATCGACGAATGTTTTTAACCGTCCTTGTGGAGACTGTCCAACTACACATTATCACAGCATTATTTTTCGTCAATAACCAATCAAGAAACAGTTTTAATACTTCCAGCGATAACGTACAAATTTCAACCCAGATAATAATCTTAGGGATATATTTCTCACCCATTCGTTCAGTAAACAATGCAATTTTACACGTAGGCCAGAAAATGACCAATCGTTTTCGCCCGATGTTTACTAAATCGACAAACCACGGCAAGCTAAAATAGTGCTTATGCAAGTGATACTGCGTTTTATATAAACATAATATCTCTCAAAATATCAAATCCCGTGAAAATATTCATTATAATAAAATGTAATGATACAAAAATAAAAGAAAAAAATTAACACACAAGTAATTAAATTACATATTCGTAACAATATATCCATTAGGCGTTACAAACTGATCATAGATCATAGATTCTGAACTTTGAAATAACCACATGAATACCGGGTCACTATTACTAATATTTCTGATAACATCAAAGATAGAACTTAATTTGTATAATCATTATACAAATTAAGTTCCATCTAATGGAAATATTGTTTCGGCTGATGTCCATGCGTGCGCGTCATGATCAATAATTTCTATCGGAGCTCATCTTGATTCATATTTTGATTTGTATAAAATCTCTCCTTTTGGTATTTTCACCGTAATCAGAAATTTTAATTTCTTTCCCAGGTCTGCAATTTTGCTGATAGACGCTCCGGTATCTTTAACTGTTTCTGCCCACTCATTTTGTTTCTTTTTAACGTCGTAACGTCGTTAAACCGTTTCCACGTATCGCGTTTATAAAGTATTCTGTAACTCGCTGAGCTACACAATTTAACCTTGATAGTTTCATCGGTCTGAGATCATCTGCGCTTGGTTTATCATTTAGCGGATACATAGCATAAACAACTGCAATGACAGGATACGCTCGGTCATGATATGGTTTGTCCATACCAGTCAATATTCCTGGTTTGGAATTTTTATTTAACGTGACAATATTATTTCCAGTGTGAAATCAGACAGGGTCATGTTTGTCACGGAATTCCAAGTGTCGTCGCCTGTCTATTAGAATAAAATATCTTTGATTGTCGAGATAGTTAATAATCTTTGCTGTTCGCTTGTCATTCATAGTAGCATCGACAACACTCATGATTCTGAATGTTGACCACACATGAGCCTCGCCATCGTCGCGAAATTCCTTCTTGGTTTCACTGATTCTATCAGTTTTACCCCTATTCGTTAAATCAAGATCTTGCATCGAAAAACTAAAGTTAGGTTTCAGCAGTTTGTCAGGATCGAATCTGGCTTTAGAAGGCCTAATTACAGATAATCTCTCAAACACCTCCAAATTATAATTAAGGCAAGTATACATTTAAATTGAAGTATAAATATATATTAAATGATTGAAACACAATAAATAAAAGTGGCTTATGATAGGTTATTAAGTTCCTTGTAACAGAGGTTGTGTAAATGAATTCTGTGGATACCACATGCAGAGCGTTCGTAGAGTGTGTGTGCAATACGGTGGTACAAAATACAGAGAACTGAAACGATACTGTGATCAAAAACAATAATACCGGTGGCGTCGGATCTCCCATAAAAATTTTCAAAATAATTATTTAGACAAATGCTATCATTATATAAGTGGAACTGAATTTGTGTAGCATCTGATCATCAAGGATTATGAAGCATCTCGCGATGGAATCACCAGGACTGTCGTTTGTAAAAACCCAGTCGTTACTGTTGAAAAAACTGGTTATCTTAGATTTACTGTTGGACAATAACGTTATTTCTCACAAAGATTTTTGTATGAATGGTTTTATGGATTGATCAACAATGGACTTGCGATTGATCACATTAATTCAAATCCGAAAGATAAATCTTTGAATAATTTACGAGCTGTTTCACAAAATCAGAATTGCAAATTCGGAGGAACCGGTGATAATGATAATTCTCCAAGGTGAGTTGTATCTACAAATGTAGAGAGAGGCGAAGAAATAATATTTCATTCAACATATGCAGCTAGCAAATAGTTTGATTTGCAGGCGTTCAATACAACTTGTCCCTGATAAAATATAAAAATCAGCATTTTCCAAGAAATATAATCAGCGAGTAATATTTAAGTACGCTGCCACTCCTGAATTGAACAGGCGCACTTAAGGATCTTACGTGGTGGATTCTCTTCAGAAGACAGAACAAGGTGTGTTTTATAGCTTTATAACGCCTTCGCGGAATTCCCAAATGGAAATCCCCAAACCGTTCTAGGAAATTCGTAATGACTTATTTTGGAAATCCCAAATGGAAATCCCCAAACCATTCTAGAAAATACGCAATAGTTACAGATACGCTGGTTAAACTATTTGTTCCCCTTGCACGGAATTGAAAATATTAGATCAGAATTATCCCACGAATACGAAACAAAAAAGACTGAGAACGCTCGTATAAGACAGATGAGAGATATTATGTCTGCTTGTGAAACGATCCATAATGTCAGTCATGATTGTGAAAGTGACAGCGCTGTCACCAGAGACTGTAGTGACGACGAAACTAACACTGTCAGTGTGACTGTGGCAACAGCTAAACAAAGTGAAAGTAGATAACCTTGATTCTATCAAACGGGATAATTTATTTCTGAGTACAGTAAAAAAAAATATTTATTTTTTTAAATTCAGATTATAATATTTTTTTTGAATATTTACTATATTTAGTCAGAATCAGATTATATTCAGAGTCAGATTATACTATTTAATCAGAATCAGACTATAATATTTATTCAGAATCAGATTATAATTTTTTTTTATTCTGATAATAATATTTATTTTTATTATGATAATAATATTTACTCAGAATCAGATTATAATAACATTTATTCAGAATCAGTTTATAATATTTACTCAGAATCAGATCCTGATAATAATATTTATTCAGAATGAGATTTTGTTGTTGTTGTTGTTGTTGTTGTGGGACTTAACGCCATTTTTCAGCACACGATAGGCTATACATGGCGGCCAGTATTAATGGTGGAGGAAGAAACCGGGAAATCCCCGGAAAGAACCACCGACCCACGAGAAGCTACTGGCAAGCTTTCTCACATATCCACATTCGCCAAATCCTAGACTCGAACCCACGCTGACAGAGGTGAGATAGTAGTGATCCGTAACGAAGAGCGCTTTAGACCACTCGGCCACTCGGGGCCCCGAATGAGATTTTAAGAATATTTATTTTTATTCTGATAATAATATTTATTTTATTCTGATAATACTATTTACTCAGAATCAGATTATAATAATATTTATTCAGAATCAGATTATAGTAGTATTTACTCAGAATCAGATTATAATATTTTCTCAGGATCAGATTACAATATTTACTCAGAATCAGATTATAATAAGCTTTATTTTATTTATTTCTGATGATATTTATTCAGAATCAGATTCAGATAATTTATTTGACGTTTTTTTTGTGTTTTACAAAATACTGATCCTTGTGTTTAATGACCTTACATAAAGAGTAATATCCAGTGATTCTTCTCTCAAATCCAACAAGCGTCAGTAAGTTTGAAATGTATCCTTGATAATAGTGGACTATGACAACTCAGATAAACAGGATTAAACAACTCAGAAACAATCAAATATCCTGGTGGGACTTGAGGAGTAAATGTATATAAAATGTATCCTTGCTGGACCTGATTGAATTGAATAAGAGCTGCTTGATAAGTTCCATCAATTACATCGCATACAAGATTAACTGCAATCGTTGATGTTATATTTACAATACCCGGTGAAACATGGCGGCCTTCACCATATGGATCATTGTTGTGTTTGACAATACTTGGTGAGGGGGATATTTTTCTCCATGCCTCCATAACTTTTGGAAAACTGTCATCGACGGTTTCACCGATTTTTTTTTTCTGTATTGAACTGAAGATCAGGTTAAAGTACATAATCATCCTGTGAATAAATTGATTTTTTATACTGTTTTAAAAATAACTTTCAAATCATCGTCGGATTCTACATTTGCAATTATAACTTTATTAACATGTGTTAGGTCTATGAGAACATGCATTAGATGATTAATATTTTCAGTAATCTACGGTTTTACGGTAATGTTGTTATAGAAGCAAACATATTTATTATCTTGCTGTATGTTCGAGTGTATTCATGTATGATTGCATTTGTGAATGATTTAATAAAATCTACATTTAATTTTTTTCTGAAATACGTAAAAGATCTTATTAGTGGAAAACTTTTACAGTCACTGTCGATGTATCCATCTCTTTAAAAATATCATGGTTCTTGTTTTCGAGATTTTAGAATATTTTTAAGTATTTACTTGTATGAAAGAAATTCATGTCGTTTTGGTTCTGGTGGACCTTCATATGTCGGTGGAACTTTTTTACATCCTAGTACGGTTCTAATCGATGATTGATGTATGTGTATAGCACAGTCTGGATAATTTACTTCAATCGCCGCCGACAAATTTGGTTCGTGAACAGTAATGGCTATCTTGGATTCTTTGCCTGTTTTAGATTTAATCCGGAGTTGGAATTCCTCATTGATCTTTTCTATTGGATAAGTGCCCGTGGGAATATTGGCCACTTGCCAATCTGGTGTTCCGTCCGGTTTATTTTTATTTGCAAATATTAATGAATTATTTGGTTGTAGTTCACCAACCGGTTTTGATCTGATATTCGGCCAACTATAATAAACTCGCGATTGTGCTGGTGATATTTCATTGACTGGAATTCCAGTCGGGAAATTAATGCTGAATCCAGGACTGGTTAAACTTGCTGATATCGTTGTAGTTTTCAACGGCGTTGTATTAGTGACGATCTGCAGTAGTAATTCGCTCGGCGTTGACGTTATTATTATTTACTTGTTGATTTTAAATTAGGGATTTTAAATTAAGGTAACTCTGTCTTTATTTCAGACAAGGTGGTTTGGTAACTGGAAGTGTTGTGGTAAACCGATGATTTGTAAATCAGGAGCATTTCTGCGAATTCCTGATCTGATATTATTCCATCATTGAGTCCTGATGATATCATCAACGATAATTTGGCGTGTGCATGTGTTGCCGCCGACAGTAACAATTTGATAGTCATGTAATTTATCAGCGGCACACGTAGATATCTTTTTTTTGCAATTATATTAAGAATACCAGCAACACCGGCTATAACTGTAACACCAATTCCTATTACCGGTGCTATTGTGTATGCAGCTGAAAATGATCCGATTACAGTTGCTGTTCCAGCGACTACGGCAGATGTAAAGTATACAATTATCTACGATATTTTTATTTTTTATTTTTACTGTATATTCGCCTATCATATATTTCAGTTATGTCTGTAACAAACACTTGTTTGTATCTGTATTTATTTACAAAATTTAGATCTGTCACATACTATTTATTAAGTAGTTAATTGAGGTGTTTCGGCTAAAAAATCCAGACACCACCAGTAAGACGTTGTGGATAATTTTTTATTAGATGGCTTTAGTATAAATGTTTCTTCGGTATCTTTATTTAATAAAATAAACACGGTTCCAGAAAAAAAATTATCGGTTGATTGACGCCATGGATACGTGGTTAATATTCTAAATTTTGCAGAGCTGAACACGGACAGCCTATACACAACAGTGACTTCCGCGGTATATTTGATAGTGTTATTTAGCTGTGACCATGTTTATGATCCTGATGATACTGTGTATGCTACGTTTGTGATCTGCTTGTGAGGAATTTAAAAACATATTTACGTGTATTTAAAAACATATTTACGACAACGTCATATTCAGATCGCAGTGTGGTTAATTTGTCATCGGTTGTAGTATCTTTATCATCTACATATTTCTTTGTTGCGGCATCTTCATCACCTGTTGGTTCTCTTAAAACAAATATTTGATTTCCATTCGTGTTTCGTTTCTCCTCTCATTGTATTACCGGTGGATCATAAACGATCAGCAACACTTTTTAATTTCATCTCTGATAGTTGCGATTGATACATTTGAGTCTCTGATTCTACCGCCGTCAGTAAATACTGGAATATTATCCCTAGTGGCACCTAGAACTCTACGAATTATATCAATCCACTTCATATTACTCGTCTTTTAAACACCGTATTTATCCTGAAAAATAACAACTTCATCCCGGTCTACTCCAGAGAGGTTTTA